>CAEGAD010001788.1:0-19032 GCA_903067055.1 Poeciliopsis paucimaculata | reverse complement strand
TATAGAGATTTCTCCCATCGTCCTGATGCTTTGCCTCCAAGATGGCGCCGATCACTTCCTGTTCAGATTTGTGGGAACTTCTGCTTTTCATCAGAATCGTTCAGATTAACTGCAGTAAAGGCTTTAAATGTTGTGGATGAATCTGTCCAAGATTTTTACTCTTTAATCTGATTAATGGGAAAAAAAAGAAAATCATGTTTTTGATGATATTCTTTGGTTTTACCCAAAACATTTTAACCTGAGTAAAAAATACTTTACACAGACATTATTTAACAGCTACGGAGTTAAACTAATTAAATTAACCAATTAAGAAAAAAACAGCATTTAATTAAATATCCACCATGTTTTTGGCAGATTTTATATTTGGCTGAAACAAAAAGCTAGCCGTCCTTGGACTATAATGAATTTTAAAGATAAAGCAGAATAATTAAAAACAGGTGGAGGCGATATGGTAATGAGAGAGAGAGCTCAGTGAGTCGAGACCATGAAAATGGAAATGAATTAATTAAAATATTCACTTCTGAAGCAAAACTTACAAAGCAAAGTTGACTGACTGAATATTTAACCAAATTTATAGCGTGGCAGAAACTTTAGAGCCAGAGAAAATGTAAAAATACAGGAACAAATAAAATTAAATAAAAACTGTTGCTGGAAGCTCACAGCGGCTGAAAACGGTCAAAATACTTCAGGCTCCATGAAATCTGTGGTATTTTACTTTTAATTGCAAAAACAATTTTACTTTTCTATTTTTACCTGCTAAAAAAAAGAAAAACATTTCTTAATGAAATAATTAAAACATTTGGATTTTGGATCAACTTTTTCTAGATTTTTTTTATTTTACTCACTTTGCTTTATTTCACTAAGTTTATTAAATGCATTTTAGCTAAAACCACCGGATGTTTTTGGTCCTTTTTGGTGATAATTTAAAGCAAAAACCGGGATAAATATTTTGTGTTGCACTTCAAATTTTCCATTTTAATATTTTAATTGCATCTGAATTAATAAAACGACCTGAAAGCCAAAGTGCATTTGCAGAACTTCAACATTTGAGTCGACTCTTGCAGCAGGAAGCATCATAAATAAGTGAATGTTTTGTTTTCCGTGGGCTGAAAATATGATAAATGTTTTTTCTGCTCATTAAAACAGCAGAGCAGAAGTGAGTTTTACAATCAGCTCATTCTGTTTCTGAACGGGAGAAAATGTCACATCACTCATCAGATGAGCGCAGCAAACACGACTCCATCTGCCGCTGAGCCCAAACACCAGGACAACATTCCTTCTCCGGGTTTTATTTCCTAAATGCTGCTGCTGACCTGCAGGAAGCGCGAGGAGACGAAACCAAAGCCGCAAGCGAGTCTGAACAGAACGTCCGATTCTCTCTGGTTCTCTCTGGTTCTCTCTGGTTCTGGTTTTCTCAGGTTCTCTGGTTCTGGTTCTCTCTGGTTCTCTGGTTCTGGTTCTCTCTGGTTCTCTGGTTCTGGTTCTCTGGTTCTGGTTCTGGTTCTCTCTGGTTCTCTGGTTCTGGTTCTCTCTGGTTCTCTCTGGTTCTGGTTTTCTCAGGTTCTCTGGTTCTGGTTCTCTCTGGTTCTCTGGTTCTGGTTCTCTCTGGTTCTGGTTCTCTCAGGCTCTCTGGGTTGATGAAATGTGTCCCCTGAAACAGCTTCTTAGATCTCCGAGGTTCTCCAGACTTCATAATAAAAATACCCAACTCTGAGTCTTCCTCACGGAGTAGCAACTTCCACACTGAAGAGTGTTGTCAACACAACCCAACAGCCATTAACTGATTGTAAAAAGTTCACATTTTTGAGTTTCTAACTCAGTTCTCATCTGAGCATCTGAGCAGCATCTCAGCCTCTTTGTGGTGATTGGTTCTGGATAGCTGCTCTAATGGGCCTAAAATGGCGCTGATGAGAGCGGCGGCGCAGAGCGGCGGCGCAGAGCGGGCGCTCGCTCTGCGCCTTCCTGAGGGCGCTCAATCTGTGACTGACGGCTGAACGACCAGCACAACAATTGTAATTATCATCATCGTCTTTGTAAAACATTCATCATCAGTATAATAGTCATCTTCCTCCTTCACCAGCCGGCCATTATCATAAGCATAATGCCTCCTGTGCCACACAGACTTCTGCACGGCGAGGGGAGAGGATGATGGACGGCGTGGCGTCAGCCAGAAGCAGAACGCTCGCCTGCCTCTGATCGTTACCCCAAAGCTTGAATTAAAAGATCATATTAATACATATGGATGGATCTGCGGAGCTAACGCCGCCTGTGGCTAATCAGAGCGAATTAAAGGTCTGAACACATTTTACACTCCGTACTCCTCTGGGGGAAACGGACCAACTCAAGCACCGATGCGTGCAGCGTCAACGAGAGGGTGTCAATTATTCATCGGCCGGCTGATTTCTGCCTCCGGGTGGCGCCGTGGCAGGAGGGGCGTTTACGCAACGCCTCGTATCTGGGGCCACTTCTTCTTCTTCTCTGAGGACGCAAAGCGCTGCAGCGAGAGGTGCTGCATTCGTTACACCGAGGCGTTGGTTAGCAGCCATCAGGAGTTGCAGGAAGCTGCAGCACAGACTCTGGCCATTAGCATAACGAAAGCAGGAGTTTAAACTCGAATCCAGTTTTCAGCGATCAAAGAGAGCATTTAAACATTTATCTGGTGAGCAGCTCCTGTTTCACCTCAGCAGAGGAGCTGAGGTCAGATTTGAGTCATCAGCGGCGCTGCGCCCTGATTGGATGAGACCTGATTAGAGGCCTGAAGTTCGGGGGAGAGAGGAAAAACAAGGAGCTACAGAGGTAAAGAAAAACAGTAAATAGGCAGGACAGAACGTCAGATTATGACAAGATAAACACTTTGGGATGGAAAAAACCTGAAATACCTAAACCAGCCAATAGATGACGCTAGTGAGCATCAACTAAACTTTATCCTCTGCTAATCTCGCATGAAGCTGCAGTTTGTAACTTTGATTTGAAAACAAACTTGTTTTTGACATTTATTAAAGTGTGTTCTTGTTCTTGCCAGTTTGTTATGAGACAAAAAATATCGATTTCCTGCTAGAAATGCTCCAAAAACATCCAATCAGAGCCAGGAGGAGGGGCTTAGTGCTGTCAATCACCCACTTATTTTTAGTTTTCAATGAAAACTTAAAACAACCCTGGTCACAGATCAGGTATTATTTGAGTCTTTGAGATGCTAATCAGCTGATCCAGGTTGTAAAATGAGACCTCGTTGCCATGGTTACGTATCGCAACTGTCAACGTTTCCAGAAACAGAGGAGGAGGGAATAACTGTCCGAAATGCAACGACTCAACCAGAAAAATCCCATAGAAAAGCCTAAAAAAGAAGCAAAGAGAACGAACAACGAGCGCCGACATTGTAGAACGGCCTAGTCAAAGTCCAGACCTGAATCCAACTAAGGTGAGACTTTAACTGTTGATCTGATCTGAGGAAATATTTTACATTGAAAAACAGACGAAGAACTTGAGTCTCCAGATGTTCAGAGCTGGAAGTGAAATCAGCCAGAAGTTCATTTCACTGCAGTTCCTTCATCATCATCCTCAATCTCATCGTCACCCTCATCATAATCATTGTCCTCATCATCCTCACCGTTGTCCTCATCCTCATCATCCTCACCGTTGTCCTCATCCTCATCATCCTCATCCTGATGAGGAATCACTGTCCTCATCCTCATCATCCTCCTCATCCTCCCCTCTGCCACCTAAATCTGCTGCTTTCGGCTGTAATGTGAGCAGATGTAGGAGAGCCGGTTGCCGAGCGAAGCAGATCGCAGATGAAGCGCGAGGCGCTAACTTGCTGCTTTAATGTGGCCATTACGGCTTCAGGAAGGAAGAGAAGCAGAGGGACGGTGGCCCAGAGCACACAAAAAGCTCAATCTAACGTCTAATGGAAAAACTCATCAACCCCTCTCTCCATCACTGTCTGTCTGCCATCATCCATCCCGGAGCCTTTCTGCACTTTAGATGGAAGTGATTTCAGAGAAAGTGAGGCAGGAGGCGGCGCTGAATGTCTGCTGCAGGGGAGACGAATGGAGACGCAGAGGACAGAAAGATGAGGACGGGAGACATTCAGGGACAGACTGCCGTTAGCGTTTTGTGTCTTTAGGCTTGACTTTATGCAGTTTGGTGTTAGATCCTGCAATTTCTTTATGTTTACAGGTTCAGCTCCAACTTCTGTTAAAGGATTCATGATTTTAGCGGTTTGTCATTAGCTCCTGCTAAATTTCTAAGCATTTAGTGGTTTAGTGTTAGCTTCCACTAATTTTGCTTTACATACCAGATTAGTGTTAGTGCTTAGTGGCTTAGCATTAGCCTGCCCAGTGTATGTTTTGTGTTTAGCCGTGACTGCTAGCTTCTGCTACCTTTTTTGTGGTTAGTGGTTTAGCATTAGCGGTGCTAAAATTCTTGTTTTGCGTATTGGTGGTTGGTGAACCTAATTTTTTAGCTAACTTTCCCCCCACTGGCGATAATTACAGCTGATCTTAGTTCAAATATTCTCCATTACATCTATGGCAGCCATTTTGAAAAATGTCCACTAAGAAAGGAAACACAAGGTGGGTGGAAAACACTGCTATGATTTGCTGCGGTTCAAAATATGTAGGTTATGATTTAGCTTCTAACTAACGATATTAGCTAGAAGCTAATTTTCCATGACAACCATGGGGGCCATCTTGAAAAATCAAAATCTTACGTATGATTTAATACCAAATGTATTCATCTTTCTGTGACAATCATGGCCACCATGTACCCTGGGAACAGGCGCGGCATGAAATGAAGCGTAGCTGAAATATGGAACGATCAGCCGCAGACTAGCTTTGACTCGTGCCTCTCTGCAGAGGTTTCCCCAGAACGCTGCAGCTGAGCAGGCCGAGGGACCGGAGGAAAGGTGAGAGTATTCTCCTCAGGACACTCTCAGCTCTTTCAGAGACTCGGCTTCGCGTTCAATCGCCTCAGCAGCCTCACCTTAACAACGGCGACTCCGGTAACCTTGGCCATCCATTAGCTGCCAAAGAACAAAAGCCGTTTCCACAGGGAGCCATTAGACGGATATAGCTCTGGGAAGGGAAGCATCCAACACACCAGATGGGCCGCGCTTCATCCGCGCTCCAGGGCTGGTCTGCGGTCTCTCAGAGATTATTACTGAGAAGGAGAAATCCGGCTGGAGTCCATCCACCAGCCTAACAAAACTCCATTTAAAACAATGAGCCTTTCAGAACAACCAGCTGCATTCGATCCTGCAGATCCGCTTCCTGCAGATCCGCTTCCTGCAGATCCGCTTCCTGCAGATCCGCTTCCTGCAGATCCGCTTCACAGACCGGCAGCAGAAACACAGGGAGCGAGGAAAGGACTCAAAGATAAAAGGTTTCACAGGTTTATGTTTTCAGACTGGATGAAATGAATCTGTGAGATTAAATTTTCAACTCTGACCAAAGATTCTCTCAGGATTTAGGTCTAGACAGTGACCAGAACCAGAACCTCTGCAGTCAAACTGAGGTATTTGCAGTTATTGAACTATAAAAGTAATAATTAGAGTAGTGAGGGTGGAAGTTTGGTGAATTCATGCCACACTTCTCAGATTTGTATAGACTAAGAAAAGCTTCATTGCTGCTTTGCTCTGCAAGTCTCACATCATCCCAGTGAAACACATTAAAGTTTGTGGAGATGAATCCGTGTGGAAGCCGCGGTACGTTTAATGAAATGTGTGCCGTTCCTGCAAAACGCAGGAATTATAACAATCCATCTCATTTCTGCAAGGAAGGAGATGTTTTCACCCAGAAAGGCTTCGCAGCGCTGCGATCCGAGTCCCGGGTCTGAATTTGCATCTATTATGCATAAGTGGGGCTGAGCCTGGCTGCCAGCCTGACCATCAGCGACTGCAGACGATGTGCTGCTGTCTCCTGCTTCACTCTGCACCTCTCAGCACCACGCCTGTGTGTGTGTGTGTGTGTGGGGGTGTGTGTGTGTGTGTGTCACGTAGGTGTGTGAAGCATCGTGAAGGATGTGTATGTGCAACAAACGTCATATTTGTATCAACCGAACACGTGTGTGTATGACACATTGTGACAGTCTAAAGGTTGAGAAGGTCGGTCTGTCTGTCTCTGGAGGTTGGACCAGGTGTGTGTGTGTGTGTGGGCGTGTGTGTGTGTGTGTGTGAGAGAGCTGAGATGAGGTGGAACACCTTGTTAATGTGACAGAGCCGGTGAAGCAGTCGTCCAGGTAACGGGCCTCAGGTGTCTCTTCGCTCCGCTGCCTGTCAGATGAAAGCAGCAGGATCTCGGCTCCTTCAGCTTCCTGCAGTCCAGTCAGCGAATCTCAGTCCGAGTGGAGCATCGTAGCGAGTTTAGCAGCTGTGCTGTTGGAGCGTTTATCATCTGACCCGTCAGACTGTCGGGTCACAGAACAAACTGCCAGGATTCCTGGACAGGGTTCAGTCTGGAGGAACCGGAGAGGTCAGCGGGGTCACGATGAAGACGAGGGGCAGAGCATCATCATCATCATCATCAGGGACAGGATCCAGGGACGAGCCTCTCTGGACTCTCCGGGTTTCTGGTTCTGCCGTTTCCTCAGATGTTCGGTAAACATGATGGCAGCAGTAGCACTAGCTGCCGTGATCAGGCAAAGCATTATGACCACATGGACTGATCACTGCAGAATCAGGTGCAGATCTTGTGGGATGTGTGAGGGCAGAGCTACAGAGCTGCAGAGCTACAGAGTTACCCTTGACTACCTTTATACGTTCATCAACACAGCTTTATATCCTGCATCATCCTTTAGTTTTGAATCACAGGTTTATTAAAAGCCCTGACCATGCAATACGGACCGTAGATCTAGAATAAAAGCCTGGACCATGTGAAGCTACTGAAGCAGATTAAACAAGCGGCAGATAAACAGAGTAAATGAAAGGGTTTGTTTGGCCACCGGAGCAGAAGGAGAGCCGAGACAAACACAGCTAATGAACACGATGAGCTTTTCATGCTAATGTTGAACTCCTTCAGTCAGCCCCTCGCCGTTTGCCTTAATGAACTTCTCTTCCTGTTTTCTCTCTTCATAACGAAGGAACATTATGAACCAGATGATGGTTTTGTGCTCTGGTCAGTGGAGAGTAACGTACTTGGTAGACGTGGTAGGCGTTGGCAGCTCGGCCCTGCAGGAACACGGAGGGGATCCACACGTTGACGAGAGCCCGATGAGCCCTGAGGGACACCAACATGGTCGTTACCACCCTCGTTAGCGTCATCACAGGCAGCAACTCAATGTCTACATGTGGTTAGCAGACAAGCCGACCGCGGCAGAAAATGGGAGTTTAGACGGTAGATTTAAAGGGACAGGATACCGAGGTTCTGCTAAAAGGTTAGAGGTGGTTTCATTTTCCATAACCATATTCAGGGAATCTGTAGGTTTCAGCAACTTTTTAATTTTTAAAACTTTTTTAATGCCACCATGAGTGATGTCTAAGACAGAAAAAATAGACACATAGATATAAATATAGAGGGGATTTGGGTGGATTTTGGCGTGTAACAATCCAGCACTGCAAAACCTGTGAACCTGGCTTTGTGCCCATGATGGAGGCAAACAAATGTACCCAGCAAGCAAGGGTATATTAGCTGCTAGTTAGCGGTAGCCTCAAGAGTGCAGTGAATATATTTACATGTGAATCAAAGTTTTACCTGACAGAAAAGTCCTGAACCCCCCACTTAATTAAACTGTGAGAATTAAAGAGCCGTCCTTACGTCTCAAAATCCGACAGGCTGGGATCATCTGACGTCTGGCTTAAATCTCCTGGGACCTGGAAAAATGAGACACGGATCATCAGAACCTGAGCAGAAATGATCCCAAGATGTGAAAATGTTTCTGCCCAGGTTTTACGGTAAGAGAAACTGGAAGAGGAGACGCACTAACTGGATTTATAATCTATGATCAGTTACAGTTTTTACAAACTTTAGCTTTCTTCCATTAGCTTTGCTCTGTTAGCCTTGCCCTGTTAGCTTTGTTTCGTTAGCTTTGCCCTGTTAGCTTTGTTTCGTTAGCTTTGTTTCGTTAGCTCTGCCCTGTTAGCTTTGTTTTGTTAGCTTTGCTTCGTTAGTTGACAGGAGCAGAACTTCTCTAAAATAAAACCAGATCTTTTGTAAAAATGCTCTTTTGTTCGCGAATCACCAGATGAACCCATCGGCGCTGTCTGACACGTGTCAGAAACACACACCTTCATTAATGCTACTTATAGCCGCCGCGGCGCTGCCTGGGCCTTACATCAGTCTGTCCCTCAGGGCTGAAAACCAGAATCTGCTCACATCAGTATTTTTAGTCAACCCAGTTGTTGTGATTATCTGTTTTTCCTTCATCTTCTCTGATCACTTTCCTCCAGATTGTTCTGGAAGCTAGCCGACTGTTAGCTACGGTTTCAGGACAAACATGGCCGTCGATCTCCTGCTCTATCATGAGATGAGCCGAGTTATTGAAGTTTGTCAAACTCTCAACAGTGTAAATGTTGAGAGGTCTGATGTAAAGTTCCTTTACATCAGGCTAGAAATGCGACGGTTTTGGATCAAAGCATCCAACAGATGAACGGTTTCTGCTCAGGATGGGATGGAAACTTAAAATTAAATTAAGGTTCCTTCCCTTTCTGTCTTTCCTCTCAAGGCTTCTTGGCGCCTCAACAAGGCGATCTGAACCACTTTCTACCCCCAACTCTTGTAAACACAAGACGCCACCCGAGGGCGAGCCGAGGAAGCGGCGAGCAGCGGCTGATGGGCCGGCTGCTCGGACAGCGCGGTCCAGCAGAGCCGGCTGAGGCTGAGGGATAAGAGGCGGCATTCAGCCGGAGGCGGCGGCACATCGCTGTGGCGGTCAGCGCATCCAGACTTTCTGTTTTCTGTTCGGTGAACAAAGCTGAAGGGACTGAGACAAAGTTGTTTACTTGAAATGACAAGAAAAGGATGAAAGAAAAGTTCTGGGCTAATATTGGTTTTCTTCTTCATACGAGATGACTGAATAAAAACAGCTTTTGTTTTCCTGCATTCAGGAGAAATTCAGGTACAACATCAGCTGCAAAGGTTCACGCAAAAAGAGTTTTAAAAACTCTAGAAAAATCAAGTGAAGATCCTGGATGCTTGTTACCAGGTTTGATCTTCAGTAGCCATGAAATAAATCTGGTTTCAGCTGTTTACGCTGTAATTCTGTTTCCTCTCCTCACTAACAAGAAATTGGCAAAAACATCATAAACAAACTGAGAAGAAAAACACATGAATAAACAACAAGGTGTGTAAAATAAATACATAAATCATTTTGAGTTTCTCACCTCAATCAACATGAAAGAATTTAGCGTTTAGCATTAGCATCCTCTAATTACCACAGTAATATAATTTAGCATTAGCTTCAGCTAATTACCTTGTGCATGTAGCAATAGCCTATGCTGCACACCATGTCTGTGTAGCGCTTTAGCGTTAGCACAGCTAATATGAGTGCTTTAGCTGTCAGTTGGCGAACTTCAGGAAGTCATAATAATCTGCTGTTCTAGAAGAGAAGATTCCCCTAAATCTGGAGGATTTTCCCCAAGCGAGTCGATCTGCTTTATAACGACTAAACCTTCTGAATGCGTCACGGCGGCATCAGGGAGGGGCGACGCTGCAGCCACTCACCGGCCCTCTGAGGTCGATCAGCTCCTGCCTCATCTGGACGATCAGGTGGTCTTTGGCCATGAGCGAGCGGTACAGCCGCTCGTTAAACTCGATCAGCTCGCCGTGCATCTCCGCCACCTGCAGCACACACAGCACCGACGTTTCATTTTAAAACATCGTTACGTTCCTCCTGATCACTGACTGCACGGTCCGGGACCGGTTCTGGGAGCCGGGCGGGCCGAACCGGGTCGGACGGCCCAAAGGTGTGACCACACTGTGTGTGTCTCTGTGTTTGTGTCTCTGTCTCTCGGTGTGTGTGTCTCTCTGTGTGTGTGTCTCTCTGTGTGTGTGTGTCTCTCTGTGTGTGTGTGTCTCTGTCTCTCTGTGTGTGTGTCTCTCTGTGTGTGTGTGTCTCTGTCTCTCTGTGTGTGTGTCTCTCTGTGTGTGTGTCTCTGTCTCTCTGTGTGTGTCTCTCTGTGTGTGTGTCTCTGTCTCTCTGTGTGTGTCTCTCTGTGTGTGTGTCTCTGTGTTTGTGTCTCTGTCTGGGAACTGATAGCTGTGACTCTGCTCTGCATGGAGAACACCTGCTGTCAGCACCGTTTCCACGGAGACTCGTCACAGACTGACAGCTGACCCGAGTCGTTACCAATGGCAACAGCCACACAGTTACCTTGATTTACGTTTGGAGCCGGCTGACGGGTCGGCTGGTTGTTCTGTGAATGCAGAACATCGGATTCTGATTTTATATGAAATACCAAAACTAAAATTTTTCCGTTTAATAAAAAAAAAAAAAAATCTGATATTCTTTATTTCCAACCCTCTGATTTGTTTCCACCAGTTTTGCACATTTGCACAGGTTTTCATTTGGATCTAGGCCTGGACTTTGACTAGGCCTCTTTAACCCATTAATCTGCTTCAATCTAAACTATGTCACGTGAGTCAAAATTATCAGCTCCAAAGAAAGAGCCAATGAGCAGATGGTTACTATGGCAACACAAAGAAACCGGGACGCTTAGAGAAGATTATCACTTTGTGTTCATCTAATTTACTTTTGAATTGTGGACAGATGACCGCAAAACAGCCAGCCCAGGGTCCACAGATGGCCCCCAACCCCCACTTTGAACACCCCTGGTCCAAAGCATCCCATAGAGACTCCTGGAGGCAAATTGTTGCTCTAGATTTTATTCAGGTAAACCAGAGTAAATGGGAGCTGAACACAAATGTATGCCACACTTTTCAGATTTTTATGTGGACATGATGCTCCCAGTTAGCTGAGACTGGGGCTGTGATGCTCCCAGTTAGCTGAGACCGGGGCTGTGATGCTCCCAGTTAGCTGAGACTGGGGCTGTGATGGTCCCAGTTAGCTGAGACTGGGTGAATCAGGGTAAACTGGTTTCCAGTGGGTGAAACTGAAACTGGGTCGCTGCCTGTGCCAGGAGCCAGACTCTGTCGAAGCGTGACGCCCTCTAGAGGTGACACAGCGAAGCACCGTGAACGGCATAAAATAAAAATCACAGTTGCCATGGCAACACCATCACAAAAAGGACCGCAGAGAGGGGCTGCTGTACAGTACATTTGTTCTGCTTCTGGGAGGAAGAATGACAAATCTTTGTCCTTTTTTTGGGTTTGAGATCAGAACCGGAGGAATGGATCCGACTCTTCGGATCAGAAACGATGTGATGTCACGTGATTCTGACCCGCAGAAACCGGCAGCAGAACGTCTGAAACCCTGAGACTGCAGCAGGTGCTGCTGCTGCTGCGTCACAGATAACAAACGTCCCGTTTATTTCAGAGCAACAGCGGCCTGCGAAATGAACCTCAGAGCAAACGGAGACGGATCTGTGAGGCAGCAGAATAATCTGAATGATTTACTGCAAACTGTTTAACAATCAGCTGATCGTCACAATAATCTGGATTTATTTCAACCGTTCTTCACCAGAATCTTTCCCAAATATGTGTGTTAGACTCATTTCTGCTAATGCACTAGTAGCTTGTTGTTAGCTTAGCGCTGCAGCTAACATTGCAAACCGTCAGCTTACCCTAGATCAATTTCTCCTGATAAATTATAGAATGATAATTTAATCCCTGTGGCAGCATGTTTTCATATATTCTCTAAATAAAAGAGACATTTTGCTCCACTTCCTGTTCACTGCAGCCGTAACGTCAGTAACTGGTGGGATCACAGTGCAGCTGGCTGCAGATGGAAACACCAGATTCAAATCTTTGGTTTTTTCCTGACATTTTAAACATTACCACAAAGTTCATGTGACAGTTGGATGAAAACGGTTTAAAAAACCTTTACATTACAGTTTATGTGCAGTTTCTAATAATTTTAGTTTTAATATAAGCTTTAATATAATTGTGCAACATGAAACGACAGGAAGTGGAGGGAGATTTTAACTGCATGACTTATTTAAAGCCAAGTCGTATTTTCTCTACATTAGTGAAAAGTTTTCTAATGGAGATGCAGCCACAGGACGAACCAGGAGTCTGACTGAACAGAACCTGTTCAGCACCTTGGAGGGAAAAGCAGGAGGCTTTGCTCCTGGAACCAAGAGGCTCTGAGGCATCAGAACCGGGCTCAGCTAGGACCGTTTGGACTCAGTTGATCCTGTCTTGCCATGTTTTATTTAAACAGAAAAACCCAAAGACATAAAAGTGTCTGAGAAACAGAGACGTTACAAATCTGAGGCTCAGACAGACCTGCAAAGCTACCAGTAATCTCTGAACATAAAACATGGAGACACCTCAGCCGGAAACAATGACGACGAACCTGTGAGTGTGTGTGTGTGTGCGACGCTTCCCGTCAGGAAGTGTTTCACCTTTATTTATTCAGCTGCTGCTAAACTCAGGTAACAAATTACAGGAGAGCAAATTAATTTGAGGCGTGAAGGAAACCAATTAAAGGTGAGAGGAGGCTGATGTGACGGCGGCGTCACGCCGCGCTTGTTCAATCTGACCCACAGAGCGGCTCACGCTCTGATTCGATTCAGCACCAAGGGCGTCTTCTTCACGCCGCCTCCTGATCGTTTAGTCATGTCTGGGTCTCAGCGTCTGGCTGACCCTTTCCTGGACAAAACCACATAAAGAAGGGGTCCAAAGTGAGGTCCGGGGGCCATTTGTGGCCCTAGGAGTGATTTATGGGTGTACCAGAAACACACAAACATAAAGGTTCCCACTGGAACTTTAGTTTGAGAAAAACAGAAGAAAATTAACTAAAATCAGAACAAGTTGATGTTTTTAAAGTGAAACCATGTAGAAAGTCTGTTTCCTTTTCACAGATTACTGATTTAATACCATAAAACACTCAGCTACAGTAAAAGCAGGATTTATGTTTTTTAACCTCTTCTAATCTTTGCTTTTTTCCTCTAATCATGAGAGGAGGAAAGGAAGGCAGAGATAAACGAACCGTCTGTTCCTGCTAATGCTAGAGCTGTTCTAATACACACACACACACAGGTTTAGCTCCACACTGAGATATTAAATTAAACCAACAGCTTAATTGATCATTTTGCATTTATTCAATTATTGTTCAAGCAACGTTTTTAATTAGCTTTTAAACTAACTGCGGTTCACGGCTCCTACCAGGAAGCCAGGATGAAATTTAAATTAAACTCGTTCCTTAGTTTATTTTATTGCATGCAAATAATACAACATGTATTTAATAAATTATTAAATGATTCGGTTGCAGGGAAACGAACGGCGAGCGGCACGGCGGCCATCTTGCATTTGGAGCTCATGGTTCGGCTCACTCCACCCGTTTTAAGAAAACGCCTCTAAAGTCATCCGACCTTCAAAGGATCCGCTTCCCAGCAGAACCAGTTGAACCAGTTGCAGGAACTGGGGGCTGTTGGGTTTCCACCAGAAACTCTGATGGGTTGAATTAAACATGATTTCATGAAGCTAAAGGAAGTGTTCAGATGATTTATGAATTATTTTAGTTTCTCAGCATCAGACTCACCAGCTGGTAGTTTTGTAGTTACTACCGTCTGGAGATGTTTGGTTTGTGCTTTTCATGTTGCTTCTTCTTAATTAATAAGTTGTTGGATAAAGAGAATCTCTGATTGCTGGGGAGGTTCTGACCCACATTTCTTCTTCTCGCAGCAGGAAACTTTCCCAGTATGAGAACACCGACTGATCTGCGTCCAGAGCCGGTTCTGCTGAGGGCTTTTATTTTGGAGAATCCGACCGTTAAACTGCCGAGACGATTTTCTGTTGGATCTGAATCACTTTGTCAAAGCCTGAGAAGAAGCTAATTTAGAACGATATGGTTTTAAATCGGTCACCAGGAAACTTCATGTTTCCATCAGCAGAACAGGTCAGCATCGGGGCGGGGGCGGGGCCACTGACGGACCGAGGGGCGGGGCCACTGACGGACCGGGGCCACTGACGGACCGGGGCCACTGACGGACCGAGGGGCGGGGCCACTGACGGACCGGGGCCACTGACGGACCGGGGGGCGGGGCCACTGACGGACCGGGGGACGGGGCCACTGACGGACCGGGGCCACTGACGGACCGGGGGACGGGGCCACTGACGGACCGGGGGGCGGGGCCACTGACGGACCGGGGGCGGGGCTACTGGCGGACCGGTTCTCCCCATCCGCCAATACCCCCGCCTCCCAGCAGCGCGCCGCAGTTCCTCTGGATGTTTGCACAAACTGGACGATCTGGAAGATGCTCTTCTCTGATGTCAACCTTAACTATAAACGGCAAACTGCTGGTTGGCTCAAAGCGCTCAACCTGAACCGTTAAAGCGACTGTAACTCAGCCTCGGTCCCTGACATCACCGCTGCACCACCGCGCAGAGAACAGGGGATGTTAGCCAGGCGGCTGGGCTGGTACAGTTTACAGTCAGTCTACAGTAACTCACACTGTGGTTGAATAATGTTAAAGTTTTATTCATTTTTGAAAGAAGTCACAAAGAAAAATGAAACAAAAATCTGCTTTTAATCTCCTTTTGCATAAACTTCATCCATTAGTGATGGAGACAAACAGGCCCGCAGCATCATGGATCTTTAGTTTGAAACAACAAAGCGTTTGCTAAACATTGTTTATGCCTGAATAAAACGTGTTTCCTGAGGAATCGCTCCGATCCGAGGCAGCCCGGCCAACAGGCAGCGCTGCCTCCAGTCGCCACTCCACCACAGAAACCAATTAACGGCGAGCGGAGCGATGGAGTCTCTGCTCAGGAGCGGATAACTTTCAGCGCGACGCCAGCAGCCTGCGCGCCGCGATAAGACGATGTGACATCACTTCCTGCTCGGCCGTTTCTTATCAGCACTCTCAGTCCAACGTCGCCAATCACAGCTTTTTCTGTCAGACCTCAGCCGACGTGTCTGTGACTTTAAATAGGGCCGGTGTCTTTATCTCTGCTTTATTTCAGGCAGCGAAGTAAGTCAGGGCTTAAACCAGAGCTGATCAGGTTCAGCTGGGATTTCAGACAGGATGTTTGGGTTTTATTTGGAAAGATGCTGCAAAATGTTTAGGTATCTGATTAAAACCTTAATGAGGCTCATTAGAGACGTGAAACATTGCGATCCGTCCAGCTGTTTGGTACCAGAGATGCTGAGGATCCAGCAGCTGGGAGGAAAATCAGTGTCTGTTGGACTTTTGATCCGTCTGAACAAATATGGATGGAAACGCAGCAGGTAAAGATCAGAGGACGCCTGGAGATTCGGCTCAAATGTAAACACATTCAGAGTCAATATAACGGATCAGCAGCATCAAATTAAAACCTCAGCCGGGTCGCCAGCCGACCGGGCCGCTCCGATATTTATTTGTCTCCCAGGAAGGAATATTTCTAACAAGGCTTAATGTGACATTTTGGGAAATCAATAACCGGGCCGCTCAGATTCAGAGAGCGAGGCGACGTCATGGCAACCAGGGCCGACCCGAACGCCCTGGTTGCCAATTTTGCCCTGCTGACAGGGCAACACGTTGCCCCACAGCGGGCAGGAAGAGGACCCGGGTCGGCGCAGCGGCTCCAGTCCGACCCGGTTCCCCCCACGCGTTCACACCAACAGCAAATGAAGAGATAAATTAGTAAACAGCATGAAAATTGCAGCAGCAGCATAAATAAAGTGAAGTAAAATGGAGACGAGTTTTTATTAGAAAATAAAAATTACAATTTAATTATTCATGAATCAAACTCACAACAACTGACCAGCAAGTCTGAACCGGACCGTACCGGACCAGAGGGAACCGAGTCAGTTGGAACCGGCTCAGCGTCACTGTGGACCAGGCACCGGTCCAGACGGCCCGGTCCAGACGGCCCGGTCCGGTCGGAGCCAGCAGGAATCAACAGTTGCAGGATTTAGTTAATTTCTCTCCAGCTGGATCTCGGTTCTGAGCAGCTTTAATGATCCGGTTCTAACCGATACAGAACCGCACAGAGTTCTTTAACGGCCACAAACCTCCAGGTGTTTCACTGCAGTTTTAAGAGATAAATCACAAAGTGAAGAATAACTCTACAATTTAATTTAAATTTAAAGCAACATTTCAATTTAAAATCTCCTTTTTGCTGCCGAATTATTGGATAAACTTTCTTCTATGTGTAAGCAGAATAAAGTTATCGTTTGGAGGTTGACGGGTGTGAAAACGTCTCAGCATGAAGCTGAGAGGAAACCTGACAGGCTGCCTTCATCCTACAGAAATATCCGGTTCTGGTGCCGGCAGACGACCCGACGAGCGAACTGCAGACGGAAGATCAGCTAAACAAACAGAACAAACTCCCAGTTTGATGCAGGTTTGTGTGGTTATGGTTTAAAAAACAGCTGGGACAAAGAAGAAGATGCAAAAATAAAAAATGTTTTCTCTCTGGTTCATTCCTCTGCAGGCAGCAGGAAGAGTTCATAAACATTCATTTCTATAAAACCAAACAGCAGGAGTTTGCAAACAGATGAAACTAACAATAGTTTCATCTGTTCATCTGCAACAGAAGGGTTTTAGTCAGATTAACTTTTATCATTTATCTGTTGTTCCCCTGGGAAGGTTTAAAAAACCAAGCAACCAGTGAAACCAGTCCGGTACCAACATGGGCTGAAATGCCGTCAGAACGGAAGAATCCATCGATCCAGAAGCAAAACAGAAACGGTTCATAAACCCAGTCAGGAACAGGATCTCCATCACTCCCAGTTAGAGCAGGAAGTTCACAAGAACACGGTGGAAGCACGGTGGTGGCAGCATCATGCTGTGAGGGTCTTTTACTACTGGGCAGAAAAAACATCTATGGGGACATGGAGAGTTACTGAGCAGCTTGAGGACAAAGTCTGAGTTTCAGAACCGCTGCCACCAATGTGCTTTTAGCTAACCAGGTAGCTAGGTTTTTAGCCACTAGCAGCTAGTTATCTAGGTTTTTAGCCACTAGCAGCTAGCTAGCTAGGTTTTTAGCCACTAGCAGCTAGCTAGTTAGGTTTTTAGCCACTGGGAGCTAGTTAGCTAGGTTTTTAGCCACTAGCAGCTAGCTAGCTAGGTTTTTAGCCACTAGCAGCTAGCTAGTTAGGTTTTTAGCCACTGGGAGCTAGTTAGCTAGGTTTTTAGCCACTAGCAGCTAGCTAGCTAGGTTTTTAGCCACTAGCAGCTAGGTTTTTAGCCACTAGCAGCTAGGTTTTTAGCCACTAGCAGCTAGTTACTGGTACTCTCGTAACAACATAAAGAAGATGTCTCCACCTGACTCAAACTTTTGCCTTAAAGAAAAAAAAAACACTCCAGAGAAAAAGTTCAACGTCAACCACAGTCCAGACCTGCAGTTAACGTATTTAAGACTTTTTAAAAGTTGATTCAAGACTTTCTAAAGACTTTCTAAAGATGCGTAATAAACACTCTGGACTGAGAAGATGTGTGGAAACGCCAGACATTTAAAGGTGACGCCACCAAATACCGAGGAAACGGACAAAGTTTAAAAACATATTCTCTAAAAAAGTGACATTTCTAAAGCGACGTTAAACGGTTGAAGTTCAGTCTGACCCAACGAACTGCGGCCGTCTGAAGCAGAGCTCACACTGACCTCTATGAGCTTTCGCTCGTAGCTGGCGGCGAGCTCCTCGATGTCCCCGATGCATTTGCTCTGCAGCGACGGGAGCTGGTCTTCGCTGGAGCGCAGGACGGACAGACCTGCAGGACGGAGACGGATTAGGTTCCTCTGAACACAGCATGACTGCCAGAAGCAGAAACTGACCTCTGATTCAGTTTTTCTAAAAACTTTTCCAGGCTGAAAAACTGGAACCATTTAGCAACAAACCCACAATAAAAGCATCTTAATGTTTACAGCCTGAAATGAAAACAGTCTCTTATTGTTGCTTCTGTTCATTGTGATGACAAGGGAAATAATGTTTAATAAATGAATTATTGACATTCTGAAAGTGTGGATTCTGCAGTTAATCAGCGCGGGGCGCAGCGCTGCTCGCTCTCAGGGCAGACGGCTAAATCTGCATGCTAGTGGCTACAAATCGTAATAATGCTCTAAAAACAAAATAAAAATATTCCAGCAGACATGAACTCCTCTGATCATAAAGTGAGATTGTTTTCTTTCATTATCTTCAGCTGATTTAATATTTAAACACAATCCCAACTGTATGCGTTACACTTAGCGGCAAACAAACAGCTGTGAATTATAAATGTTTTTTCTCTGCTGATGTTCGGACAGATTAAAGTTCTGCTGGGCCGAGAGCCGCCGCTCCGTGGACAACGGAGCGGCGCTCACCATCAACCGTCCTCCCTCCTCGCCGCTTGTTTGCTCAAACTTTCTGCTCAGATGGAGTTTATTGCTCCTTTGCTTGATAACAGACTGAAGTCGTGACACGGCAGCCAGAAGCATCGACTAATCTACTTCCCTCCGTAAATAACGGCCGAGTTTGGGGAAGCTGCAGCTTCTGGGGCTTTAAGTGGGTGGAAGATGGATCGTCTGCCTCCACAGCGGAAGCAAATCAACAGCGTTACATCAGCGCCTCCACACAAAGCAACACCCAGAGGGTCGGGTGGAAGACTGGGTGGAGGACCGGGTGGAGAACCGGGTGGAGGACGGGATGGAGGACCGGGTGGAGGACCGGGTGGAGGACCGGGTGGAGGACCGGGTGGAGAACCGGGTGGAGGACGGGATGGAGGACCGGGTGGAGGACCGGGTGGAAGACCGGGTGGAGGACGGGATGGAGGACCGGGTGGAGAACCGGGTGGAGGACGGGATGGAGGATCGGGTGGAGGACCGGGTGGAGGACCGGGTGGAGGACGGGATGGAGGATCGGGTGGAGGACGGGATGGAGGATCGGGTGGAGGACCGGGTGGAGGAACGGGATGGAGGATCGGGTGGAGGATCGGGTGGAGGACCGGGTGGAGAACCGGGTGGAGGACGGGATGGAGGATCGGGTGGAGGACCGGGTGGAGGACGGGATGGAGGATCGGGT
>CAEGAD010001781.1:0-23019 GCA_903067055.1 Poeciliopsis paucimaculata | reverse complement strand
CATTTTCACTGAAAACTCTGTTATCAGTCCCATAAGTATGACACTTGCTCAGAAACCTTCATTATCAGTTCAGTAAATAAGCGAAAGTTTTAATTTTCAAGACAAAGGCTAATGCATAAGTTGGTAATATTTTCTTCCTCCTGCTCAGTTTCCGTCTCTCGCTCCAGACGTTCATTTCTCCAAACACGCCCGTCTCTATCATCTCTTCCTGCCAGGGAATCTGGATGTTTCCAGAAGCAAAATCGTTGTAAAACTCTGCGTCCTTGTCGTCCAGGACCAGTCCTTTGATTGTGCTGAACACACCCACTTCATCGATGTCTTGGCGTAGACCATTTTGGGATCAGGGACAAATGGTGGAGGTAGCACGCCTTTAAATGAAAAACAAGGGCGATTAATCAGCTTTACTTTAGCATGTCTATATTTTCTTTAAATCTACTTTCATTTGCGTATTAGAGATGTTTATTTTAGTTGAGTGCAGTTGATTTGACCTGCTTCCAGGCACCCCCAGTTGATTTCTTGGAAGAATGGCTGATTTTTGAGCTCTGTGCATTCATTGTCTTTGAATCCCAGTCGTTTTGCCGGGTCCTTCTCCATCAGACCTTCACAAAGGTCCTTGCACTCCTTGCTGAAGCTCGGCGGGTAGAAAACAGGATCATTCAAGGTTCTTCTAGCAACCTCGTCATTTTCCACCTGAACAAAGAGAAAATGCTGCCTTTTTATACGCTGCCTTGTCACATTACAACTATAAAGGTATTTGTAGGATTTTATGTGCCAGACAAATATGATTTTATCATCTTTGGCTTTGTGGGATTTTGTCACTCTGTGCTTTCCTTATTCTGTCAATTTTAAAGTTGTATTATGTGTTTTCTAGGCACATAGTGCCATTTTATAGAGCAATTAAGTAACTATGTTGACTGCAATGAAAAAAAAGAATGAAGAAAAGAAAAACAAAGCTCTAGATCTTGAATATGACTTAAAAAAAGTTTTATTTTGTAATTTAATCACTTTAAAGCCTTCTGCTCTTTCTAAAGCTCTGCCTTCAGGAAGTCATCACAACAGCATCTCACTGAGAAGTAGCTCCTATATTACTATGCGCAGTTCTACCAGGGGTTTACTAATTGCAGCTGGCTAGTCTGAAGGAGCTGAGTGGGAGAGTTGTGGAGATAAAGTGCTCTGTGAGGCGGAAGCAATATGTCTAAGGCGGCTGTTACGGTCACTGACCACTAGGGGCTCTCCATGAGAGCTCTCTTCCTTTGTCTTTCAGTTTTCCTTGGCTGCCACAGGTGCAGGGGGTTGGAGCTCGTCAGCCACCAATCAAGAGCTTCTTGCAGAAGATGTCAGATCCCCTTTTTTGTCTGGGCCTTGTTCTGGAATGATTCTGACTGATTGTGGGGTTGTGAGTGTTTTTCGGCTGTGAGCCTAGTGTACAAATTAAGTGTTTTAACTAAAACCTGTTTCATTTCTTTCCACAGTGGAAGCCGGTAGGGATTCTCTGCCATTTTTGTTTAACTGCTTTTCTCCTGTTTTGATGATTAGTCCAGGGAGTTTAGGTTTTGTACTTTTTTTTTGTCCAATTTCCTATAGAGAGTTCTGTTTAATTTCATAGTTAAAAAGGGGGTGTTTTGTTTGTTATTTTGGCCTTGGAGACCCTGAGGATACAAGCTTCCCTGTGTTTTGTTTTTGTTTGACCTGCACTGTAAATAAACTCCTTATTGACATCAACTGTTTTATGTTTTTGTTACACCCAGCGCCAGATTTTACCCTTAGTGGTCTTGGGGCGGTTGCAACAGCGGCGCTACATCCATCGTGGAATTTTACATTATATTAATGGTTTCCCCAAGAGATGAAAGGATTTCTCAAACACTCCATTTTGTTAACATGAAAACATATTAAGCTAAAAAAAATTAATTTTACAAAATATTGCCCCTTTAAAGTTGAAATCATTATTTTCTTTAGCTCTTCTGTCCTGTTTTATTGCGTCACCTCTTTCCATGAGATCTGCGTTAAACTAAGTTCCTGTTTCTGAATTTCTTTGTCAGCTTTTGGTTCAGTTGTTTCTTATATTTCCGTCTAACCTCGGTTCCCTTCGCGGCTGACATTCACTTTGCTAATAGTGAGCTATCATCTGTGTTGACTCTAGTAATCATTATTATCTCTCATTATTCTGTTGTTGCCTTCCCGCTGTGTGTTTTCCCATTAAATCTCAGCTGTTACGAGTCCTTCACAGACCACTAACTTAACATGACAAACAGAAGCAATCACACCGTTTTAGCTAATTAAAGTCTGAAAACTCCAAAAGTTCAAGGGTTTAAAATTCTGTAACTTTGTGTTTTTATGATGTAAAGCACTTTGAACTGCCTTTCTGCCTTTGCCTTATACCGTAGTCTTCTATGTCTTTCCACATCTCTCCAGCATCTTTGTAGGTGACACTACTCTGGAGGAACTGCTGAAACAAGCGCTTGCCGATGGGCTGTTTGGTACACATGCTTTCAAAGGTTGAGTCTACAGTGGTCTTCATGTGTTGGCAGTCTCTGATGTGAGGAAGTTTCAGCTTGGCACGCATTTTTTTGTCGCGCATGGCGGCTGCTGCACATCCATCCGCGCCGCCTCGGGCTGACACGTAAGCTGAGTTTGCAACGACAGTTTCCAAACCACCGATGTCCATCGCTTTACCTTTGTCAAGAGAAGGAGGATAAAAACATCAAGAAAAGCACAAAGTAGTGTCTTTAAAGTGCTTTGAGCTTAAATAACCACCATCAGTTGTTACATGGGCACTCTTTGCTGATTGCTTAAACAGTAATCACTGTTTTTCTGCATTTTAAGGATGCATTGATAAATGATCAATCCAGGATTCGGGTATTGTATTGGGTGCCTATGAGCTCCATTCAAACTAAAAACCAATGGATGATTCATAATCCTGGGCATCTGTGGCTTCTCTAATCTGTTTCTCAAAACATGAATCATAAAAAAATTATACATTAAAGATTAAAATATCTTTAAAAAGGCCTTTTTTGCTCTCTATTTCCCTTTAAAAAAAATTATACTTTGCTGTTGTTTGTATAAAGCTAAGATTTTGCTTTTCCAGTCATGGAGGATCATTGACCTGCATATTTAAGATGACTTCCTGTTTGAACACAAATTGTGTGTTAAACAAATCAAGACACATCTCAAAGATTCCAGGAAATTTGTCTTTCAGGGCTGGATTTTCCCACCAAGGTTTGAAAGAGTAAAGCCGATGTTTCCTCCAGGCCCTGACATCCAATCAGTGGCAGTTTCTGATATGGGCAATATGGGCAACCGCCCAGGGCAGCATCTTGTCGGAGAGCACCATTGATGACATTTAAAACTATGCTGCTGATTCGGGCCACATTTGTGATTAATTCAGCCACAAACAATAATTCTCATATTTAGTTGAAAGCAAAGATAACATAAGAAGGGAAATACAATTTTATTTGAGAGATACAATTTTCACATCTACTGCATTTCTCTATGTCAGGGGCGTGTTTTTTTTGTGTTTTTTTTCCGAAGAGTTTTTGCGGTGCTAGTGGCTCGTATTTTTGACAGTAGGCAGACAGTAAGGAGGGTGCGGAGAGGGGGGGAGACATGCGGCGGGGGTCGCCGGGACGTATTTTTCTAACATTCCCACCTTCATTTTCCGGGAAGTTTTTCTTAGATTCCTCTGCTGTTATCTTTCCCTTCTCCAGCAGCTGTTTGTCAGATCATGGTGACTGACCTCATTTCATTGTATTCCTCCTTAGATATTACAGTTATGAACAGTCACAGTATTTTAACATGTCATATGATTCAAATACTGGTAGTGGAGCAAATGTAACTTCAGATTCATAAATCAAAATGATTTGAGTGAGAAGTAAGTCCTCTGGCACCATTTATTAACGCATTAAGACAAATTATTCACCAGTCTTTTCAATGGCAAGTGGAGCCAGGCACCGAGCGGATAGAAACGATGAATGGTTGACATTTTGGGGTAGCACTGTTTCCATTAAAGACCAGACTTCATATTGTGACAACATTTAGAAAACCAGGTAATTCTGTTGAGATTATAAATGTTTCTGTGTCTTGCTCAGGCAAGCTGCAGCACACAAATGGGAAACGTATTTTAAGATAATTATTTTAATTGTGCTTCCAATATTCATTTGTGATTCCTTAAATACGCTTTCTTTAAGTATTTAAATACTCTTTAAATACTTAAATAGGTCTCTAACATATTAGAGACTTATCTCTAATATATTAATCCAAAGGTTGGCTGTTCAATCTACTCCGGGACACCTGCTTTAAACTACAGATTAAGGTATTGGACCTGGTGTTAAATCATGTTGGGGTCTGCTGCACTCTGCTGTTCACAAGTCAAATACGAATGGTCGCTTCTGTCTTATTTATATGGAGTCATGTGGAAAAATTAGGACACTCTTTAAACAATCAGCGCTTTCAAAAGAATAGAGTTGTTTATTACAGGATAAAGAAAGAGAGAGAGAGAGCATTTAGTCAATAAATTAAAGAAAAAAAAATAGTATTTTAACTAGGAAAAGTTAGGACCTGGTACCGCCTTATAGCTGGTATTACTCCCTTTCGTGAAACTTGTCCTGTAGCAACACACCAGTCTCTCACATCAACTGTGTTCACATTCATCTGTACGATGTTTGTTTGTGATTCTCGTTTTCTCAAGTCACTCCTCTGCATCTCAGAATATCAAAAAGCTGATCTTTTACTCTGTTCAGGACTTTCTATTTTTTAATTCTCAGACAGTCCTTGGTGGATTTACTTGTATGTTTTGAAAATGCCCTCACATTTTCTGCATGCAACTTCCGATACTTGACAAAACATCAATTACAGAGGATACTGTAATGACCTGACCGGACCCTACTGCTGGAAATCATCCCCAAACTATGACACATTTTGGAGTACTGCTATTTTGTTTAGACCAAGCATGTCTCTCTTCAGTCTCAGATCTCCTTATCACCAGACTCATAACCTGAGTCTCAAATGCTCGTTTTCAAACTGAAAATTTTAAAAGTTTATTTTTTTATTTTTGTTTTACAATTTTTTAATATTACTTGATTCTTTTAGTTTTCTCAAAACTGGTGTGAAATATCCATATGTCTGAATATATAAGAAACTAGGAATTTGGTTAATTACAAGTGAATGTAAGCAAGCATTTCATTCTCAGCTGATTTTTTAAAATTTTCTTATACTCTAATTCCATCTCTACATAAATGTAAGTAATGTATCTTTATCTAAATTGGTTTCCTTTAAGCTTCACAGCTTTTTGTTTGTTACTGTTTTATTTTTTTAAAAGATTTGTTTAATTAGGTCTAATTAAGTTCATAAATTAATTAACATTAAATAGTTTAAGACTGCAACTATTTTTTTTTTTTTTATCTTGCAAGACTAAAACAAGGAGGAGTTGATCAAATATCTTTAAAATTAAACTTTTTTTTTTTTTTTTTTACAGTTTATAGATATAAAAAGCATTTTATTATTATTAAAAACATTCCTTTGAGACAGCAGAGCATAATGTGGATCAGCAGGTCACTGATCCACATTATGCTATTTCATTCCTGACCCAGTGCTAGTGGAGCAGATAGTAACACGGTGGCCTCTGCAGGTCCTTTTAATCCATTTAACACTGACCACTATCTCCACGGCTTTCCGTATGAATGACTGAAATTCACGTTAATTACCCTTCATGAACCGATGACTGTTAATTAGCCCAAATTACGTGGTTCTCTGAGACCAAGCCTGACTGTGCTATGTTTTAGTTATATGTAATTATAAAAGATAAACAGAAAGTGATCTGTTTTGATTGATGTTCAATCACTTTTATTTCGGCATGTTTATCACAATGAATAAAATCATCAGTAAAACCAAGATATGTTGTGATTTTTGATTTTGCAAAGAGCCTTCTCTTAATTGTTACATACACGAGATAAGAAAGTAGTTCTTACCGTGTTGTTTTTCTTCCGCTTCTGGAAACCCTGATTAAAATTTAGGATTTTAGATCCAAAAACATAAATATTTTTATCCCCATTTCCTGTTTTTTTCTTTTTAAATCAATCAGCACAAGCAGAATGATCTCTGTCTTGTCAGAGAGCTCCTCTCATCTCCTCTTCCTGCAGTGGGATGTGATGGGAAGATGAAGACTTCAGGCTGAGGTTTACTCTGCTCCTAAGATCCCGTTTGGCAGCTCACTGGCTGCTGAGGATTACAGCCGGATAATAAAAAGGTGGAAGCGACTTGGATCACTCAGACAGAGCCATGATCATAGGAAATCCCTCTCATGGGACGGTTTGTAGTGTCATGGGTTTTATAATCACCTAATCAACCTTAAACAGGCTATTTGATACATTTCTCTCATCATTTTCACCCTTATTCTATTTAATGATATTTTTTATATCCTAACGAGGTAACAAAATGAGCAATAATGTGATTTCAGTTTGATGCCACAGAGTGAGGTGATTACAGTCCAGCTCAAAGGAAGGACTGCGGATCTGACCGGGATTATCCTTGAAGGTTCAGACAAACTCACATCTGCACAAAAATTCAACATAACCTTTGAACTTCTCTCTGCCTACAGTTGGCTTCTCGGTAATCAAGTGAAGACTTAGAATTTAACAAAGATGCTTCTGCTCTTCTTAAACCGTCTGTGTGTTTTAAAAAGGAGGACATCAGAATTAAGAGGGTACGTTTCAGGTGAGAGGATTTAGTGGGTGGTTAAGGAAACGGAGAAGAGGGTTTTAGATCTTGCAGCTAAAGAAGACAGACAGCGATAGCACAGAACACAAAGAGGCCCAAAGTAGCTCATAATAGGTAATTAATTACTATAAAGTCAGGAGAATTCAATTTACACACTAAAATTATACCAAGTTACATCTCTAAGTTGTTGTTAATTAATTACAAAATCTGAAAGGAAAATAAATGATTTTTTAATTAATTTAACTCAGTAAAAAACACAGTAAGTATATTGCTTTATACAATACTGCACATTATAAGATTAAATATTCTAATATATTGCTCTTCAAATCAACATAAACCACACTTTATTTTCCAGTCTAATCCTGGTCAGTGACACGTCAAACCTACATAACCAGGCAGGGTTGGTAAGTAAAGTGGCTACGTAGAAATGTGACAATCCAGCATTCATGTTATAATTCTAATGTGAGTAAAGTAAGTAAAGTTTATCTATAAAGCGCTTTTCACAGACATAAAATCACAAAGCACTGTACAACAGAAATCAGCCTTCAAAACATAAAACCAACATATTGTGTTTTTAAGAAACACAATAAAATCAAGAGATAAAAGCCTGGGAAAGTAAAAAAAAAAGTTTTTAGTTGCTTTTTAAAACCATCCACAGAGTTTTAAACGGAGCTGCAAGAGCAAACAGCCTTGAGGCCACCGACTGAAAGGCCTTCTCGCCTGTCGTCAGCAGACATATCAGTGTTTAAGAATGCCCTAAAGTTAAAAAAAGAAAAGAAAACTCCTATTATAAATGTTGACATTGTTGTTGCTATAGTCTTTACATGTCTGTCAACTGATTAAATAGATGTAATTTAATGAGGTTTTGGATGTCAGCGTTCCAACTCCAACACTAATCTGCCATGAACTCAATGAGACTAACCTGGTAACCTCTGCTGAACTCACTTTGATTAACTCTGTTTAGTTAGGAGAAAGACTCTGCAGAATGTGCCCTTAATAATCCGTTGACATTTATTTAATCCAACTGTTGGATTTATATTATTGGGGCAGATGTTGTAGTTTTAAAAAAATAAAGGGTTAAAGACCGTGACCCTCTTGGATCATAGGAGAAACTAAAATGAGTCTCATTATGCTCCACTGGCCGGCATTTTGAACTGTACAACAACCGGGTCAGACTTCACGGAACGTCTTCCATGAATCTTAAATAAGATGTTCAAATTATGCTGCTTAAAGATGTTAATCAGTGGGTTGTGCCAATGATTTTTCTTCCAACTATAGAAAACCAGTTTGTTTACTTAAATAACATTAGCCTTTCACCTCCTAAACTACTGGCAACAGTTTAATTTAGTGTTACCACTCTGCAATGAGATAGTAGTGGTAAAGCTGGACTGATGTATGTATACAAATAATAAATTTTATCCTAAGCCTGACTTGTTTAATCATCTAAGCGTTAGGTCAGTTTTAAATTCAAGTTTTAGCTGCCATTACGTTATACATGATTAGTTTTTGAGTTTCTCAACTCAGTGTGCTGGATCATGATCTGATCTAAATTGTGAGAAATAAACCCAAGCCTGAATCGGTTCATAAAAAAACAGCAGTTTTGTTATTACATTGAAGTAGTCTGTAGTTTTGAGTTGGTGATGCTGTTGTAGGTCTTCCTCTATGTGAGCAAGCTATAGACAGTTTATTACTACTTAGAATTTTAAAACTACTTTATTAATATAACAATTATGATTAACATGTATTATTTTTCTTCTTTTTTTTTAGCCTGTTCGGTTTGAGGTACTGGTGGCTACCTCCCCCTAGTTTAAAGGAATTGTGGCAAATTAAGGTCAAAAGTCAATATTTGGCTTTCCACTTTCTCTTTTCTTCACCACCATCATTTTACTTTGGTAAACTTGGGTTGACTTTATTTTTCTTTTTTGGAGGATTAATGTACAGCGTAGCAAAAATGTGTTATCAGTGAAGCGCATACTATACCATTTTCATGGAATAGTTGTGGTAAATTAATACTGTTTTGTGTTTTTGTGTGTTATTTACTAGTTGTGTCGCAGTTTGACGTGGTTGCGGAGGGGGGTTAATATCGCTCCACCGTTGCTAGGTGACGACGGTTGCGGAACGGACGTTTTTCTAACGGCTATGCAGCGATACCGCTAACTGAGGTACTTTGTAACAGTTATTAAATTAAAATGTTGTGGACTCAATCTCAAAATCTCATTTGACTGTTTGCCACTGCTACACATACATTTATTTATAAAACACTGTCCAATTTTATAATCTGTAACAAGACAAAGCCTGTTAATGGGCTACGATAAGGTTTAAAGACGTATTACGACGAACACGCGTATTGTTTTTTTATTTTTATTTATTTATTTTTTTAAGATGAGATGTTCAAGGAAAGGATGAAATGTGGGTGAAGAACTGTGGTAGACGTAAATGTGGGTTTGGTGTAACTGTACCGTGTGCCAGAGAAACAGAGAGTAAGAAGTTACTGTTTGTAATTATGATGGGCTTAATGTTGCCGCTAATTTTTGATTGTGACGGTACAGAAAGGAGTGACTTCTTTTCTTCTTTCTTCGTTTTTAACTATCATTTGTGTTTCTTAATACGTGACTTAAAAGTACAAAATAAATTCAAATAAATTGTAAATCACATAGAATAAGAATTAAATTCAGATACATGTGTGAAGGAGGCGTTTCCTTTCTCCGCATTCAGCGGATATTTTGCCTTTCAGCTTTGTTTGTGAAAATTCCGACAGTAGAGGAAGCCCGTGAAGTAGCACCGTCTGCACGGCCGTTAGCGGCCATGTATCTGATGCTACAGTGCTAAGAGTGGGCGGGGACAACGCAGCTAAGCAAGATGTCACCAACATGAAGGACAGAGACTAGTGTTAGCGAGCCCGACCTCTGCCGCTGACCGGGATGGACTTCGTGTTGGGCGGCGTGGCGGCCTGCGGAGCGTGTCTCTTCACCAACCCGCTGGAAGTCGTCAAGACACGGATGCAACTTCAAGGGGAGCTGAAGAGCCGCGGCACCTACCAGGTTTACTACCGCAACGTTTTCCACGCTTTCTACACTATCGGCAAAGTGGACGGACTCGCCGGCTTGCAGAAAGGGCTGGTCCCCGGACTGTGTTATCAGTTCTTCATGAACGGAGTCCGGCTCGGCTCCTACGCCATCATTGAATCTGCAGGTTACATCCACACCAACGGAAGGATCAGCCCGGTGAAAACCACGTTAGCGGGAGCTGGTGCCGGGGTGGTGGGCGCAGTCATGGGCAGCCCCGTGTATCTGGTGAGTAGCTGACTTCACTTTGAAAAAGTCAGGTGTCACCTCTGACGTATAACGATGAACTCTGCACACTGACAGGTGAAGACTCATATGCAGAGTCAGTCTACCTCCTCCATCGCAGTGGGACATCAGCACAGACACGAGGTAAAGCACAGTCACACAAAGTGACCGGGATGGCCTTCGTGCTGGGCGGCTTGGCGGAAAATGTAAATGCAGTTTTTTTTCATGTGCTTCTTCTCCGGACAGGGGATGATCCATGCTCTCAAAATCATCTACAGGCAGCATGGCATTCTGGGACTGTGGAGGGGCTCCAGTGCTGCTATCCCAAGAGTCAGCATAGGTTCTGCAACCCAGCTCTCAACTTTCTCCTTTTCTAAGGAGCTAGTTGTCGACCTAAAGGTTGGAAAATATTCATTCTTAGGGTTTGATGAAGATGGCATCCTGCCAAGATGTGAAATTCAGTTTTATTAGCTTTCTAGCATGTGTGCATGTTTTATAAATGAATTCACTTTTTGAAAGTATCTGAGTTAACTAGTCATATTTAAGGTTCTTAGTTTACTGAGAACCTGGTGTGAGAACCTGGAACTGGTGCACCAAATGTTTCAGAAGTTTGAACAAGATCCTGATTACAAGGGGCCAAAATTAATTTCCTTCATAGAGAGATCAGACTCAGCCTTAGTAGACAACGCGACTCCTCATCTGGGCTGAGGTTGAAGTAGAGCCACTGTTTCTCCATTTTGAAAGTTGAGAAACTTTCAAAATGGTTTCTCAACCTCCCCTAGCAGGTTTTCCCCTAGCAGGAAAACCTGCTAGGGGAGGTTTTCCGGGCACATGCCGCTGGGAGGCATGTGTGGAAAACTCAGAACTCACTGGAGAGACGGGCCTCTGAACACCTAGGAATTTATCAGAATATAAATTCCTATATTGGGTGTTGCAGCATTTCTGTAAAGCAACTACTTCAGTCTCTACCAGAGCAGATAGCCTGACTAAATAACCAGTTATTATTGCTTGTTATACTCCCCCTATAGGGAATAGGGAATAATTGTAAGGTTAAATTTTCTAGGCACTTCAAAACTGATACTAAATTTAGTAGATGTTTATTACATATTTTTTACTGAGCTCTTCATGTCAAAATCACCGTAACAATCAAGAAATGTTGAGGTATCTTTAACTATGACTGTAAAAGTTATCATGTGCTACTCTAGCAATAACTATTGCTTTTCTGCTACTACGTGAAAGTTGCAGTATGAGCAGCGCCACACAAGATTCTGATTGACAGTGCTAATACCCGCCTCCTGGCTCTGATTGGTTGTTTCTAGTGATAGTGAGCGCAGGGAGCACTGAGAGAAGCAGAGGAAATAGTGAAAGTTTCAACAAGTATGTTAAAAAATATTACTTGTAATGTTTTTTTTAAAGGCGCTATATTTATACAGTATATGAACATTTGACTATTTTTTCACTCAAGGTTATCATACCTTGTGGTCCAAGGCCTATTCTTAGCCTTACAGAACAAATTGTTCTAGCTGTTTTAGCTGCTAGGGTTAAAAAGATTATCAGGCTCCCTCGTTGCTGATGTAATCATTTGATCCAGAGACAATCATCAGTAGCTATGCACCGATTACACAAACAGTCATTGTTGCAATGACAAAACACTCTGTGATGCACTCCACTGGAATAGAAATCCAACACCTTTCACTGAGCCCCTCTGGCTGAAAATGTTTGACTTACACAACCAGTGCTGCAGTTTACTGGTGGGCCTTGCTGCCTAAACTCCAGCTGAAGGGAGTCCTTGATACTCCAGAAGTATTCTGATGATTAAAGAGTGTTATCTGTACTTGACAGGAAGAATTCTAGGAATTATTCAACCATTTGCAAAGTTGTGTAACGGTGACTCCCGTTGTAAAAAGTCACCAGGAGGAAACGGGTGCCGAACCCTTCCTCCCCCCCGCCAACACTGGCTCATTTACAAGCTGCTAAATGTCTGAAATACAGGACAGCCTTGTGTTTTATATGAACAGACACTTACGCTGCTTGCTACTGGTCTACAACTGTAACACATTCAAATAGGTAGAAGGGTTTTAGCCTGTGTACTGTGGATCTGTTCCCTACGGAGACATTCATGGTACTTCTGGTAAAGTGTGCAGTAAGCCTTGTATAAATTCATCTTTTATTGCAGGAGGTAGGCATTTTACACACAAACATTTAGAATGAACATAAAAATGCAGCTTTTCAGTGAAGAAAAGTAAATGAAACCACCTGATCTTGCTCTTACTGACCAATATTAGAAAGCGGAGTCGTACAGACAGTGTGAACTTGGAAAAAAGGAATAGTTTATTAAAATATACACAGTCAGAAATGCTTAGTTTATGGCTTATATAATTGAGGACACTACATTCTTTATGTGTGCAGCTATATTGAATTCAGTGTCGCTTTGCGAGTTTCACTTTTTCCAGTCGGGATACTTTCCTCAGGGAGGAGAGTGAGGGTTGCTACTATGTGATAAAACAACTGTGCTCATAGTTATGCACTGTGGATAATATTTGATATTGTGGGCCTGTTTCTCTCCCAAAGGTCATGTGAATCTTGTTAGACTGGAGCCTCTAAAATACAAGGACATTTTAAATGAAAGTCTGGTGCAGTTAGGGAAAAAAAAGTAAATAGTTTTTACTTAAGCTCGATAATGATAAACTCAATATGCATCCATTTAATTATCCAGATAAATGGATGGATACAGAGTACTGACATGGTTCACCAGACTCAAACTGGGGTTTAGAGAAGACATCATAAGTTTAGCCTTCGTCTTCCTGTGCAATTCTGCTTTCGCTACCAGCAAAGTCTGGGGTTTCTCCCATTCACTTGGATTGTCTTCGGTGGATTTTTCTACTGGGCCAATTAGTGAACAGAAGAAGTTGTGAACGATGATTTCCTGCAGTGTTTTAGAATAGTAAGCTGGAATTTTAGCAATAGCAGCAGAGGAAATGAACTATGTTTTTTAGTCCATGTTGGTCACATTTCCAAATATTGAACGAACATTAACCGCCACCTCGTTCGGATCAGCGTGTCTCTCTTTGCAGTTGAGTATGGTTGTTTACAGTGCAACCAATTTCCTGCAGATCTAATTAGATTTTTTCTAAAAATCTAAGTACAATACTGAGAAATGTATGTTAAGACTTTCTCCATGCCTTTATCATACTGAAAACCAGTAACCAGTTGCTACCGTAGTATGCATGTAACACAGGTGCTAATTTTAGAACCAGTCCTCTGTTTCACTTTGTTAAAATTAGATATAGTTGCTATGTAAGGATGGGCTCATTTCTGCCACTGCACAGTCAGACCTCTTCTCAGAACTGCTTCAGAGCCCACACTCGCTCATCGCATGCCTTACGACATTTCCATCTTTGCAAAGGTTTTCCCGCGGGACAGCTGGTTGGTGCCTCTAAGTGCCGGCATGATCAGCAGCGTGATGGTGGTGCTGGCAATGACGCCTTTCGATGTGGTTAGCACGCGACTCTACAACCAGCCCATCGACCATATGGGAAAGGTAAGTGAAATAAAAATAAAGGGAAACGATTGGGTGCCCATTTAGGGGGAGTTTTTAGTCTGTGTTTTTCAGTACATCGGACCTACAGCCTTGTGTTTATGCTACATGCCTTTGCTAACATCTATGATTTAACTTACAGATTTTATATACATTTACTCTAAAATGTAATGTAATAGATTCCCATTTAGACACTCAGATCAGCTTTATCCTTTGAGTATTATAAGCTTGCATAACGTAAAACAACAGGGGTACCAAGTGGTATTAAAACCTCCAAAATAGCAGTTTCACCTTATGTGACAAGCTCTTAGTTAATAGTGTAAGCGAGACAAAGATAATTCATCTTTCTAAATGCAAAAATTACACAACATAAATTGACAATAAGGCAGAAAGAGTATATGTTTAGTAAATATTGCTCAAGCCTCACATTTCTGATGTATCAAACTCTGTCCAATTGGTAATTTAATCTTTTCCTAAACCTTTACTTGGACTTGTCAAAAAATGACAACTCTCATAATAAAAGATGCCTTTTTTTCTGCAAATATGCACCATTGCTACAAAGTTGCTGTGACTTGAACGTCACAGCAACGTTCTGATAAATAATATAACTTTATTTCTTTCTATGCTATGCAGATGTTTTGTCTTCACTAATGAAGATTCTGACTTCATAGTGAAGGCCTACAGAAAGCTTTCAGAGGCTGAAATGACTATATTTTATGATCAGTATTTCAATAATTTCATCTCTTGTGTGTGCCAATTGGATCCATTTAATTTTCAGCCCAATACAGTCAGGTGATCATTCAGTCTGGCAAAGTGCTACGAGGTGAAGGCATCGCTGTCCTGAGGCGTGTACCGCGTTGTACGTCACACATGTTCCAGCACACACTGAGTGGAGGAAACAAGGGTTTATTATAAGCCGCCAAATACTTTGTAGACATGAGAGGCGTTTTCAGGAGTTACAAAAGAGATGAAGCCGTGTGAAAACACTGCCTGCTGTGACTTGGCTGATTTCAAATGAGAAGATTCGCAGTTAAATTTTTCTGGCCACGTTGTGAAGTGAAAACATTCCAGGTGTGAGCTTATAACTTGTGTTCATTTGTAAGTTGCTTGAGATGATACAATATGATGAATGGCAACTTGAGCAACCTTCTGTTGATCAACAAGAATTTTTACTTTCAAATAAATTTTTTCAGGTTTTTATTAATATTAACTTAAGAAATACTTTCTCTAAGGATGACTTTTTTTGTTTTAGTCAGTGCCATGGATTGGTTTTTAATCCTTGCCTAATCCTGTCACAGGTTCATATAAATTGTAGCTTTCAGGCCAGGTTGTGTGTGTGTGGACGCCTCCGGCTCCAGCTCTTTCAAAGGCACATAATGTTCTCTCTGTGCCAAATCATTTGAAAATGCAAAGGTGTGCAAGTAACTGCTGCGTTCCTCTTGTGGGAAAGTCATAGTTTATTGTTAAAGCTCCCTGAAGCTCTTAATCTACAGGTTATTTATAGTGTCCATTGTCCCTTTGCTCTTGAAGGAGTTGCAAGTTAAACGGTGATTAATACTGTCATTATATCATTATAGCATGAAACATATAAATTCAAATACAAGGACACCTGATACCAGAGAAATGTGAGAGAGAAGAAGACATTACCTCTTCTTCTCTTCTTCTGACCTTTTTCCCATTGTTGTAAAATTGTTGTAAAAACCTTTTTATCTGGTGGACCAACACAAAGTAGGGCTTTTATTTTGTTGTTGTTTTTGTGTAATAAAAACCTGAAAAGTGTGGTGTGTGTGCTCAGAAGGATGTGCTATGGTAATTTCTTGTCACACAACATATCTTAAATATAAGTTAATTCTTGATCACATCTGGCCAGAGCACATAGTTGCTTAGTCGTTTACGCAGGGACGTCTGACTTTTACTTATTGTATGCTTTTGTTATTATTATTATTATTATTGTTGCCTTTCTTAACTTGTGCTCTTTTGTTACATAAATTACCCCCCAAAATATTGAAGTTTGTGTTTGTAATGTGATTTAGGAATGAAAAGGAAAGACAGAGAGCAAAAGAGAGCTTCTGTTTTACTGATTTAATGCGATTTTCTTGTCTTTTCGTATAGGGGCAGCTTTACAAAGGATTCAGTGACTGCTTCTCCAAGACTCTGAAAAAAGAGGGCCTCACAGGACTCTACAAAGGCCTGGGAGCCTCTTATTTCCGACTCGGCCCACACACCATTCTGTCCCTGTTCTTCTGGGATGAGCTGCGCAAATTGTTCCATAAGCTCAGCTAACACCAGGGAAGCCAGAAAAAAAAGGGTAACTCATTATGCAGAGGTGAAATGAATCTTCATTCAAGGAGGCAGAGGAAAAACTAGGAGATGATCTGTTTACTTATTTTTACTGAGAAGAAGCAAAGGTAATCTTTAACACTCCTTTGAGAAAACACATTTAACTTGAAATATGCAATTAGATCTGAAACTTCATCCAGAAGCTTAATCATTAATGAAACCATCTTAATTTGTCTCATTGCTATGTGTGCACAGACAAAAACACACGCAGTATGTCATATAGGCAAACACATCTACCCCTTATGATTCTAATTACATCATTCCAAAGCATTTAAAATGTGCACTTTATACGTTATGGAGAAAGCGTCACATGAGTCTATGTTGCAGCCAAATTATTTCTACGGTCTGAATAGGCTTGTGATCCCGTTGCGGCCTGAGTTTGACCCCGTCTGGTTCACAGTGTAATGTCAAAACAGTGTACTGCTTTAATTGCTGAGGGAAAATCTCTCCTCAGTGCAAGTGTTGCTTGTTAAACCAGAATTTCTCAAATTAGTTTCTGAAGAGTTCGTGTTGAAGTGCAAATAAGAAGGAATTGTTATTTTACACGGTAAAATAAAAAATAAACTTTCATAGAAACTAGAGGCTAAACTGATTTGTTGCAGGATTGCTAGTGGGGGAAAAAAATCACAAAAATGTCTTTTTGAAGTGTCCAGAGTGGGAGAAGTAAAACGGATCCAGTGCTGATCAAGGGAAATTTTTAAAACGGGAAGTGAAACTAAAAGAAATGTATCTTCCCTTTTTCCATCCTCAGGTGCTGTGTGTGCTATGTGTCAGGCTATCTCTCTTATAGATAATAAAATCAACAGATTTAACTGAGGCGAAAAGCCATGATGTGTATTAATAACAGAAAGGACCAAGAGTTGTAAAAACTCTGTAAACGAAACAAAAGTTGCCTGAAAAAATGTCTAAATATTTGTAGGTGATTGAGTCATATAGGCTAAGTTTTTATGTTTGTGTCATGCAGCATCAGTATTTTTTATGTAGTACTTCACAAATCAGAAGCACAAAGTCACATATGATAGTTTGGTATGTTTAGGCTCATTTAAGAAATATATCCTCAAAATTTTAATTTATCTTAATTGTCCAGTTATCTATTACTGGTGTGCCCCAGTTTATGTGACATAACCATTCAATTATTCTTTAAAATATGAGGTTTTGGTCATTGACGTTAGTATAAGAGGCATCTGCTGGTGATTTTTTTTTAAATTTTTTCTTCATAGCAGATCAAGTACAGGTGTTTATGATGTAGCCTGACTTTTATCAGAGAAGTTTAATAATGTGAATTTATAACAGCTGTGAACACATTGCGTGTCTGTTAACCATCACCCTGAGCACTCAGCATGGTATTATATTAAGTTTAGGGTGAGTTCAGTCAGGAAGTCAGTGAAATGGAACAAAGTTAAATTTTAGTTTCAGGTTCTCAAATTGCCAATGCTGATGAATGAACTTTTATTGCTAAATTCTTGTTTTCCATAACTAGAGCTTGATTTTCATTTTAGCATAAAACCTTCTTTTCCCGTGGATGGAATTTTTTTGTTACAATTTTCCCAGATTTTCAGCAATTGTGCTGAGTACTTTGAAAATGAGACTTATTTTTGTTACTCTGAAGGCATATTTAATATGATGCAATAATGATTTTTGTGCCTTAAAAATTTATCCAGGGCACAAATGACCATCTATTCACTATTTGTTTATCTTTGGGTCGGGTCAGCAGGGAGGCTGACATTTCACTTTAAGCTAACTGTTTCATTTTTTTGTTACAGACTAAATAACAGCTATAAATTTAGCAACATTTTAAAACAAAAGTTTTGTTAAGTTCGCATCCACTGACCTTTATTATTCATCCCTGACAAGTATCAGTCTGTTTCACTGCCTTCAGCAGATCTATGTCATCAGAACAACTCATCAGAGGACAATCTGGAGAATTCTCTGTTATTCTCTACAGAAGGTTTCCAAAGCTGGTGTCTCATCTGTCAGGCAGATTTGATGCTTTCTTAATAACATGAAGGTTCCACCTAAAAGTAGGGGTAGCCGATAAATCGGGACAGCCGATAAAATGTGGATTTCCTCGGCCGATACTTAAATGTGAAGCGAAGCTTATCCATAATCTTATCTACCTCAGCAAAAGTCTAAAATTCACCCTCTGTCCTCTGCTGCGCTGCTGTGAGACCTGCCTGTCAGGCTTTTTAAAGATTAGTGATCGGCCAGAAAACTGCAATCAGTGCACCTCTTATCTGCAAGAGTCATAAATGTAATGAGCTGCGTTTGAAAAGCCTTCGGCATGCAAGCACTTTGTGATTTCCCTCTTTGTGTGCGTAAAGGAAGCAGGAGGTAGCGTGAGATTTTTTGAAGTAAATTAGATTTTTGGCCATTTTATGCGAAGCAGACCGATTGCCATTTTCTCTACTTTTAAAAAATAGCTTGGCTATATTACGCAGAGCTTTTTTGAGACTATGAATGATTTCCTGTGAGGGCTTTTATGTACGCAAGACTATGTATTAATATTTTGTTTAGCAGAATTGTGTAAGTGAAGACTAGTGTGTTACATACCTTTCAAAGACAATATGAAAGAGTATTTGTAAAACTTGAAGCATTTTTGGCCAGAAAGGATCACAGTCTAACATATTATATCTATGTTGCATTAAAAAAATACATTGAGCTGTTATTAAGAGTTTGCTGACAAATGTCAGCAAATCATAACAGGCCATATTGCTGAGAGCAATATCCAAAATCAAAATCCAGCGTAAAAATGTACAAAAACCTTATAATTTAGGTTCACTTCCTTACTATTTGGCAGCAGTATTTCTCTGTGAGAAATAATGCTAGTCGTTTGGCTTTATATGAATCTTTGTCAACGGTTCAAACAAATATAGAGGTTGCTCTTCATAAAGCCGAGCTGTTTTGGTTGTAATGTTGTAGATGCAGTCTTGAGTACTATAATCCAGCATCCTAATCCTTAATCCCCATCGTGAATGTCTGCTTGATCTCGATTGTGGTAGTCTAAAAATATACATTGCAGCAGTGGAGGAAGAGCGGGTGAAGACGGTCAAAATAAACTTCTATAAAATCTAATAAGCAGCTGCTCTGAACTTTCTATCAAGAAGTCATGATATTGTGCCAACTTTCCTAAAAAAAGGGCAAATGTTTCGCTTTTGAGGAACTCTGCATGTTTTAGGATCTTCAAACATGACATAAACACTGCAAAGACATAAGACTTCATTCACACAAAATGATTCTTCGTCTGAAACATATTCATTCATATGAAAGATGCGTCTCATGTAATGAAGACAAAGCCGAGGCTTTTTTCAATGTGTAACAGACTTGTCTATTTTCTCTTGATGATGGACATGTCGAGCAAATAAAGGATTTTTGTATTGATTCCTATTGTGTTTATCTTTTTTTTTTTTTTTTTTTTACACTTTCTGTTCAAATGCAAATAATGAGCAATCAGCTTTTGTTGAAAATACCCAAACTTGAGGTTTGCCAGTGTTGGACTCGACACGGGACCAAATGAAATCAAAAAAATCCTGCTGCAGCTGTTGGAGAACAGAAAGTGTTCAGAAACTTTACACTCTTGCATTAGAGTGCACGAGTGTGTGCTGTGGCTTTGTTGCACAGCACAAAACCAAACCGCAACTGAGGAAATTGCTCATTTAGAAACTGAAGGAAAACGTCTGAGATCATGAGCTTATCAACACCAAAATCTACGCTGGACTTCTCCAAGTATTATGTAACCCCTAGAAACATAATACTTGTGGATTGGTGGTGTAGCGTGTTTTTCACTACATCATTCAATGGATTTTTGACACAGAAATGTTATGTTATGGCCTATACCGTCATGGGAAAAATTGTTGACCAGCAAACAATTGTGGAAAAAATCAATCGCCAAGCACTGTTAGGTGAAAATCATTCAATCAGGTTTATTCAGTACTGAAGACTCAAGATCAAAAACTCATGAACAGGTCAGATTAAAGGTCTAAGTGAGTCTGAGTTGGTTCTGTGTGGATTCTGACATCAGGCAGGCAAAATAAGAGTTTTATACCAATGATAAGGAAGGAGAGTCTCGCTCCTGAGCAGCTGCAGAAAACAGCATCTAATCTTGGGTGTGTTTCATTTGGTGAAAGTTCATAAACCCTTAGAATTAAAAATGTCCTTAAAAAAAAGTCTTAAAAAAGCTAATTGCTAATAATACTGTCTTTTCACACAGTGCTGTTTCCAAGCATAATATTGGAAAGTTGTGTGGGAGGTTAAAGTCTTAAGTGGCAGCAGGGATGACTGCAGACCACACAGAGGCGTTAACAGGACACACACCAAATCTGTTGCTTGCGTTGTGTTAAGATGTGCGTTGCAACAATGATCCAACATCTGCTATTCTTTAAATTCATAGAAACCAGGATCCCAGAGTCAGGAATCATGTGTTACATCTTCACAGTCACATATGATTTGGGAACTGTGCCATCTACTGGTATCAAGTCTAAAAACATTCTGTTGTCTGCCAGGAATCCTCTGCTCCCTTTATTTGTCTTATACCTCTTCATCTTAATTTGTATTAAGATTAGCCCGATACTATGTAAATATCATATTTAGTTTTTATGCAGATGACCGCCAGTTACACGGCAAAGACCAAACAAACAAATGGAGGATATTCTGAGGATAAATGAGAACAGGCTGACATTAAATAAGAAGAGGTTCACAGATCCTCATTAGGACTGAAATCTGAGAATGTTGTTTTTCGCACAGCCACTAGAGGGTGCCACATGACGTTTTATTCTGCTAACAGTTGCAGCTCACCTATACACACAAGGTATTAAAAACTTGACAAAAATTCTAATAATAATAAACGCCTCGTATTAGAGAGGAAATATCCTTCACACAGTGTTGCACAACAACTATATGTTATTAAAATCATGACTAAGACATTGATGAATGAATGATTTTTTCTGAAGCTAATCCGTCTTCTTGGCAGCAGAGCCAGTGCTCTTCTTGTAGCAGACGATCTGAGCCATTAGGACAAAGCTGAGACATGTGGACAATATGTGAGACAAAGTAGTTAAAGATCCTCCGCTGTCCTGTAAGAAAATGTTTCACAAAACCGGAGTTAAAAATCCCAAATAAGACAGAAACAGAGTACAGCATCCAACTGTTTCTAACTGCTTACCTGTACAGAAACAACGGCAGCACCAAGAGCACCTGTACATGACAGAAACGCTGACAGGCTGGACAGCTGCCCTGTGTGGCCATTCTGGTAGTTTGTTACAGTTTGCACAACCTGGAAAAAGTAATAAGGACACACATCTGTCCGCATAAAAGAGTAGATACATCTGCAGAAAGAGGAGACTGATAGATTGCTACCTTGCTTATAATGAAAGCTGCCAGAGTGGAGGTGTATACCACTCTGATGACGGCCGCAGCCGCAGACGAAACCAGGAGGAGGATTAAGCCACCAAAACCCAAGAGCAGCAGCATTCCTGACACACACATACGCACACATTTCTAAGATTTAAATTTTACACCTGACAAGAGAGAAAGCAAGACCTTTTTGAACTGATAGTTAAAAACATGGTTAAAAAGTTTGTTAATTTGAGAAGACACCATTAGGTGGCGCTGCATTAAAGCCTGCAGGAATCTAAAAGAAATCAGCTCTGTGAACAATTATCCAGTTTGGACTTACACCCTAAGAATTTAAGATTTTAGCATAATAACAAATTCATACATATATAGCTATGAACTGAAGATAAAATAATAACCAGCATGTCCTCCTGCTTCCATTCATTTTCTATATTGAGGATGAATACTGATTCAAATCTGACCTTTGAGGGTTTCACCGCGATAATGCAGGATGAGGAAGATGATGGTTGCTGTCTGAGCCAAAGTGAAGAGCCTCTCAGCCCAGGCACTGTGCAGAAGTTCAAACAGAAAGCGCAGACATACTGGTAAACATACTCTGCCAGACATTAAACAGAAAGAGCTTCTTACTCTGCAGTGCTTGCAGTCATAACAGGGAGTGCGGACCTGATAAGCTAAATATTCAGAAAATGGACGACCACCCAGGAAACCCTGCAAACAGCTGCACTCCCATTGATGGTTGTATTCATAAAGCAAGTATTTACAAATTAAGCATCTAAGTGCTGCAACACGGAGATGAATATCAAGTGAAATGATGCGATGGTCCTAGAATGCAGCTTAATGTAAATCAAACTGCAAAGTAAAATAGAAACAGATTAAATAAAATCAATTCTCAAAACTATTACATCAAAAAGCCGGTAAAGAAAAATATAAAAACCTCCTGAATAGTTCAGAACTAATTGCATATTTTACATTACAAAAATGGCATAAAATGGTAAAAACGACAAAGCTAAAAAAAAAAAAAAAGACTTTAAATCTTATGATAATGATCATTAGTTCACACATTAAACAACCAAAATAATTACATGTAGAAAGAAGGCGGTAGATGTTTTCAGGAAGTTCTACACGACTTCTTTATATTTCACAAGAAAGACTTTATTATAAAACTGAAAAACAGAAGAATCCTATACACTCAAGAGAATAAATACAATAACTGTAAAACAACAACAAAAAACCCATCAAGAAAACTCAGTCAGTCACGCAAATCAACAATTCATTGTGCAATCCTGTTTAATAATACACACTTAATCTCAGAAAATTAAGAAAAGAAGTTAATAGATTAAATTACCAAACAACTATGAATTACAAAAAAGTGGAGGAAATTGAAAGCTGCATCTATTTAGTTTAAAATGCCACAAAACTAACAATAATTCAGCTCAAATGATATTCAAAGTCATGCATTTTGTTAATTTTTAAATATAAAACCTTACCCTTACTTTGGGAAATTCCTGTTATGTTTCTGTTTTGAAAGAAATTGTTCATATATATATATATATATATATATATAAGTACAAGTACTTATTTATTGAGCTATCCAGCTGACTGGATAGCTCAATAAATAAGTACTTGTTATTGAGTACTTATTTATTGAGTACTCAATAACAAGTACTCAATAAATACTTGAGTACTTGTTGTGTATGAATCCTTCTGGCTTCATACACAAGGGAGAATGAAGCCAGAAGGATTAACCGGCTCTTCGCCACTCAACCAGCTAAGGTGTACTCTCAATGGCAG
>CAEGAD010001779.1:0-115888 GCA_903067055.1 Poeciliopsis paucimaculata | reverse complement strand
GCGGGGGTTTTTTTGTGGTTTAAGTTTTTTTTTGGGAATTTTTATATTGCCTATGTTTTTTCCTAACAACACAAATTTTGGTGCCGTTTTTTTTTTTTTTTTTTTTTTTTTTTTTTAGTTTTAGTTTTTACAGATAAAAGAAGTGAAAAGTAACACAGCCTCAAAGCAGATTTTGATAACACAATTGATTATTATGCAGATGACCAGACCTGCAGTATTGTCTAAAGGTTTTGAGATACCGGGTTTTTTTTTTGTTATTATTATTTTGGTGATTTTTTTTTTTCCAAAAAAAATTCTCTTGAGCATTATTATGGCTTTTGCTTTAGTTACTACCTGATTTTTTTCGATCACTTTTGCTTCACTTATTTACAATTCAACACCTGTCCATTTTAAAGGAATTTACTTTTTCTGTTTTAGCATAAACTTTTTCTAACTCATGAGATTGTGAATATGTATGTCATTCAGGGATAGACTGATGTTATTTAAATAAACCTTGATCTTATCTGAGGGCAATGGCATCTCACAAGACGTCCACTTGTGAATTAAACAGTGTATTCATTCCAGAGATAATTATATTTACGATAGTCAGAAAAAATATTTGATTGCAAAATAGATAGTAGTAAACATGTATTATATCCCTGTACTTGAAGGAAAATATTCATAACTCTTTTCTGAATATGTATAACTTGAAGTTTGTCCTTGAAGATTTTTTTTTCAGTTTTTTGAGCAGCCACTCACTGCTAAACTGAAAGCTATATCAATATTTCACAATTAGCTGCTTTCAGTTTTCTTTTCTTCTGACAAATAACAACCTTGCTAAGTTCAGACCTTTCTAAAAATGCCAATGTCAGTCATGGACATTGAATACATTCTGCAAACAAGTCTTCAACATGGCTAGGAAGCCAGCTAACAGTACTCTTAAAAAAAAAGTGGAGTTTGCATGATGTGAACATGTTAACACATTGTTGCTTAAGGCTCCAGCATTAATATAGGGAAACTTTTGCCACAAGGTTCTGAGCCGTAGATGCCTATAGATACCTGAATGAAATTGTTGGCATGTCTATGGCTCACTAGGGGGAGAACATGAAATACATCGACATCAACATCAAACAAAACAGGTTTTCTTGTTACGTTAAAATGACCTGAACATGAATGTGTGCACATAGCCTCCAGCCTGCTGTCAGATGACATTTACCCTGTGTCGTGCAGACCTTGTACCAGATTGTTGCATGTAATTGCAACTTCACCAAGGATGATGCTTTATTGGATAATAGGACGTTAAAATAGCGCTGTCAAAGTTAACAGGTTTTTAGCGCTCCGCGGGGTTGAGGGAGACTGCAGACATTGAGTAGAAATGTGGTGTTAACAGGAGTACTCCCTTTCAATTTGCACAGTTGTTTTATTTAGTGCTGATGTAAAAATTCCATTTATTGTAATTTTAGAAACACTTTGTCTTCCAGGCAGCGATAATATAGTGCAAAAAGGGGTTACAGTGTTGACTTTGTTCTTCAGTATTCCCTTCAGTGCTCATCAGTTTAGATTCATGTTTACATTCAGATATGAATGTTTATACAATTTGTTCTCAGTTGCTTGTTCTGGTTGGATGTTTTTTTTGTTTTGTTTTGTTTTGTTTTTTTTATTTGCTACATGCTTTTTTTCTAAACTTTCAAAGACAAAAACAAAAGCAATTTTGTTTTTGACATTCAGAAGAACCTAGAGGCCTATAAGAACACCTTAACATTGGTTAATTTTACTGACATTGACATATAATTTTGCATATTTATTGATTCTTTACTGAAAAATCAGAATTTTATTTTTAATATTAAGAAATGCTTCATAAGCTTTAAACCCTAAAGTAGCATATAAGAATGTGTTAGGTCACCTAGATTGGTCTTTTATTTTACTGACATTTCAACTAAACAAGCAAAGTAATGCTGCTCATGTTTAAGCAAAGAATTGGTGGGAAATAACAAATTAATCTCTGTTAGAAAGTGTTTAAGGACTTGTGTCAAAAATGCATTTATAAATTAAATTGAACTGAAACTCATGTGTTGCTTGCTCTGGGAGAATCACACCTTATTGTGAAGGACATGAGGAGCTAGCTTCAAAGTAAAACAAAAAATATATATATCATAAGTTCACTCGTTTAGCTTCCCTCCTTCTCCAGGGACGCTATCTGAAGCAGGAAACGGACAGAAAGTAGGCAACGTGATAAGACAAAACGACAAGACGATAGAGCAGTTGGGATGATGCGTGAAAGACAGCTGCAAGTGGCCTGTTGGCACTTTAGCGTGTCACAGGACAACAGGCAGACAGCTGAAGGCAGAACAGAGTCAGCTTAAGTAAAGTCTGGCAGTTAACAAACCTGAAAGGAACTGTGGCTTCAGATCAGACAGGTTCGCCATTAACCTTCACTGACACTGTCTAAAGAACAGGACAGAGACGGGACAGGAAAATGCCTGGGCGTTACCATCTGCCATAATTGCATGCTCAGACAGAAGCACCGTCACAAATAATAGTTAAACCTGAAGGGGTATTCAAATATTCCAAATTTTCTGAGCTGAAAATTCAAGCAGTAACTCGAGTTAAACCAAGGACAACCATGAAATGTAGCTTAGTACAGCTGTTCATGCATTTCTAATGACTGCCAAGTATCCAAAGGACAAGGCATAAAAGAAAAGAAAACAAGCTGGAAATGTTTTTAATTAAAATTTTTAAAATGTATTTATTACAACCAACATGTCTATTTTAATGCCATCAACTGGGACAACTTCGCCAGCCCTGTGGAACCAGAAGACCGGAAAAGTACTGCAAAACTGAGCAGACAAAAAATAACATTTTATCATAAATAGATCATTCTCTGCTTGAAAGGCTGGAAATCCTGTGGCTTCATAAATCCAAATCTAATATATATTTATACATGCATTTTTTGTAGAAGTTGAAGTGGTTGAACAGCAAAGAGACAGATGAGGCAAAACCTTAAATTCTCAAGTTATTGGTCCAACTTTACATTTCATACGGTTGAAAGATGTGAATCCTTAGCTACAAGTGGAGCTACTGCTCTTCTATAGTGAAATGAGACAGCTGAGTCAGTTGGTGTATCTGGCCACGATTCCTGTTTTTTACTGGAAAAAGGCCCCAGGGTCAGAGGTCAGCAACTCCTGAGTTTTAGTTGCATCCCTGCTCCAACACACCTGGACCAAATGAATAGTTAACGACCAGGCTTTTGCAAAACCTGCTGACACGCCAAGTAGAGAATTTTTCCTTTTGATTCAGGTGTGTTGGAGCAGGGATTCAGGATGGTGGCACTTGAGGACTGAAGTTGCTGACCTTTGCCCTACAGGGATTCTGCCTTCTGACCTTGGAGTGACTGAGGTCACCCAGAATGAATTGAAGACTGTGTGGGAGAAAAATATCTGGGTTTTGAAACTGATTGTGTTTCTTTTGTAACTGGATGGATGCATGGTGTTTCCTCAAACCTAAAACTAAAGGAGCCTTAGTGTAGTGTAGATTAGTGTAGTGTAGTGTAGATTAACAACTGTATTTGTGCAGATATTATGTTGTTTGATTTTTTTGGCACATCAATCATCGTTAAGTTTTTAATTTAAAGGCAACTGCGCCTCTTCAACTTCAGTTAAAATTATTTAACAGTTTTTACAAACAGTTTGCTATGAAACAAATTTCTGAATTATGTGTTGCCATGGAGATATCATCTTGTATTTTAGGGAGAACAATTCTTATTTATTTCATGAAACTGTTTTTTATTTAATTTTATTTCATTTATTGATTTAGCCAAAACAATGCAAATACAGTTTCACTTCACTCTGATCATGTTATCATTAAATATCTACATCCTTAACTAAACCTTAACTAAAAAGGAACCTTGGATTGTCCTTTAAGTATGGAAATCCAGTAGTGTCAAAAACCTAAAACAAAATCTTTTCTTAAACGTGTCTTTTTTAACTCATTTAATGATCACGTGCTGCAGTACATGGTGAATGTATGTGTTCTGGCCTCCATTCAAGGCTCTGTGTCAAAGAAACTATAAAAATGATCGATTAATTTCAGATTTCCTTATTTAGTGCTATGATTTATGACAGTCACTTTACTTATACGTCCCCTTGTGATTTGGACATGCCCAAATAATTATTTAAGACATGTACATATATGTATTGTTTATTTTATTTTTGGTGAATTTAAATAAAATATTGAGTGTTTCAAAGCTGCTAAACTCTTAACGGCTGAGAATACAGTTGAAGAGCCAACGGAGGACTTTATGTAACAGTGATACCCACAGACAAACACATTCAGGAGATGACATGCTTACGTGTAGTCTGCCAGAGGGAATGCACTTTGAAAATCAAAAGACATTAACCAATTACCCCCTGATCAATAGTCACAGTAACACACGGGGATGAACCGGACTCGGAGCTCTGATAATGTGTGCCTTGAGGCCAGGAGGCTGGCTCCAAATACCTTTCCTGTGTCAGCGCCGGCCAATGGAAATGTCGGAAGTACCCCCAACACGCAGCCGCTCTCCAATGCGCAGTCTGTCGTCAGGCAGAACAGCCGGCGCGAGGAAATCTGAGGCGCAGATAAGGGAGACACGGAGCGAGATGAAACAGAAGGGGTGGGGGTGAGAAGGAGGAAAAGCGTCAGGAATAAAAGAGGAGCTGGAAGAGTGGATGTGTTAGGTTGTGAAAAGCAGGTGTTACAGCGGGTCGCAGTGAGCTGCAGGTAATTTCGCCGAGATAAAGCAGCGGGCTCATAATTCCCCATGAGAGGTGGCATTGTAGTGTTGTCAGGGCTCGCCCCCCCCACACCCTCACTCCTCCCTTGGATCTTTCTTTGAAATACTTTTACTTTAACTTTAACTTTTTTTAAAAAAAGAAGAAAAAAATTCAGTAGAGCTAGGAGAGGTGATGAGGTAGCCGAAGGAAGAAAGAAGAAGAGCAGCAGGACTTCTGCTGTGCGCCGTCTCCACGTTTACCTGAACAGATCACAGCAGCACTGCAGCTGCTCTGCTCTGTAGTCATGATGAGAGTAAATATCAGCACCGGCTCAGAATATTGAAGTGATTGAAGCAGAAAGACGGGGACAATGAGAGAGAGAGAAAGAAAGAGAGAGAAAGAAAGGTAGAGTCAAAAAGAAAAAAAGGAGGAGACATCTAAGATATTACAGCTATCTGGGGGAGTATTTGAAGGAGCCGGCATTATGAGAGTGTAAATTACACTCTCTCCTTGTCCCCTTAGGCTGCTGGATGAATATGATCACCCACAGCAGCAAGCACCCAGACACGCACGCACACACACACACACACACACTGCTCTGTCTATAGACACTGGAATAATATTAGACTGCTGTTATGTGTGCTTGTGTTTGCCACTCTGGCAGAAGGCTTCAATCATGTATCGATCCCGCATCAGTTCTCCAGCCTGTTCTTTTCCGCAACGATCTCAAATATTGACACATAACTCATTTGGTTAATTCAGGTGGCAATCAATAGTCACTTATGGAGCTTTTGCAACACATCCAGCACTCTCAAGGGCGGCAAAGTAAAGGGGGATTAGGACGCGATATTACGACGATACTTTTTCTTTTGATTTAAGCCAAAGAGGCAGAACTGAATCAAAGTGGCTGGTCGCTGTCTTTCTCCTCTGTTTGATTTTGCAGAGGTCTTCTACCCATCACATTTTACGATCAGAAACTAATGTATTTTATTAGTATTTTATTGGTATGTTATTGGTATCAACTTAGGTAGCACATAGTAGAAGAAAAACGATTCACCTGAGACATTTCCTTTTCTATTACTTAAGCTGTCGTTAAGCTTATGGAGGAACAGACAGATTTTTCAGCCCAAACCACAAACACAACTTTTGTTTGATGTGCTTAACATTTGGCAACCTGGTTGACCTTTGGTGAATTGCTTTTAATGTAGGGCTTGTTATCGCATCGTTTGACATTTATTGTGATAAATTTTGTACTATGATAAGAATTCTGATTTATTGTTGTCATGATTAACAATTTCTCATGACAACTTTTAAAATCCCCAAAGCCATCCGTATTGTCAATCCCGACAATTGTCCGGACAATATTATTATGATTCATGATAATATGAATTATTATTCATATTAATAATTGTTAATATGAACAAATAGTATATTAAGATATCAATAAAAATTTATCATTTCGAACATTTGACTAAGTGCAGTTACTATGTGCTGTTTAGTGGCACAAATCGCACTTCATTTTGTGACTGGTGTCCTAAAGAAGCATATTACAAATGGATATATTTACCAAGAGCAGTGTTTGTGTTCGTGAGGCCATGATTGTTGTCATGTTGTGACTCCCATAAAGTTGCCTAAAAGAGAAGTAATAAATAGTTCTTGTGGTGTCGTTTACCGTTATCGCAATGTTTAAGTCCATACATTATGGACTACCACCATCCCCTCTTTAAACGTCAACAAATGTCTACTAATAAACATCTGAACAGTGTGGAATGCATTCGCATTCACTTCCCTTACTTTTACCTTTAAATAAAATGAGGGAAAGTGGTCTGTTGTCCAGGTGGGACAACCTGTTGACAGGGTCTCTATGGAGAAGGGTCAAAATCAAAACCTGAAAGTGATTTGACATCAATTTAAAGTTTACAATAACTCACTGTAGGGGACACGTCAAACATCTGGAGGAATGAGTATTGATCACGTGAAATGAAAGTCAAACTTTCTGGGCTGCACACAAAGTGCTTTGTGGTGGAAAAGTAAGACTTCATCAGCCTGAGCAGAGCGTCTTTTCAGTGTAACATAATAGTAGCAATCCCATGCCATAGCGATGTCTCTCTTTAGCAAGAACAGAGAGTTGATTGGAAGATGGATGGAGCTAAGTACAGGGCAATTTTGAAGAATAAAAAAGAGCAAAACCACAACCCTGAACATACACACACAGTTCCAATGTAATAATTTCAATCAGACATATTCATGTGTCAGATAATCCTCACAGCCTAATCTGACTGAGAATATGTAACCAGAGCAGAAAATAGCTGTTCACAGATGCTCTCTGTCCAGTCTGACTGAGCCTGAGCTGCTTTCCAGTGAAGGATGTGCAAAATACCACAACGGACTTTGTAGCTGAAATTGCAGCTAAATATTATTCCAGAAAGTATCGACCCTGGTGAGCCGAATTTCAATGCTCAACACGCTTTTAGGCCTCTTTAGTAATAAAAAAAATAAAGAAAACAATGTATAATTTTCTTTCCACTTCACAATTATCCTCTACTTTGTTCTGATCACATTAAATCAGTAAACAGATTGAAAATTCTGGCTGCAACTTAAGAAAAAGCAAAAACGTTTGTTGGATTTGATTTACTCTTCTGGTTTTCCTTCCGTTTCAGCTATTGATGAAAGCTGAAAGAGTAAAACAATTCATAATTTCAAAAACTCTTAATTCAAAAAAATATTAAAATCACCTGATTTTTCTATGTTGACATATTTCATTATGTCTGCTTTGGCTTTGAATCGTCTTATTGCATAAAAACAAAAGAATCCCCAAAAAATAAGCAAGAGGAATCTGTGAAATCACCCAAAGTCACTTCTTTATTCTCATAGACGAAATAGAAAAAAAAAAAATAAAAATCTCTGTTAGACAGTGTTGCAACAGCTTGAGTCAAGGGTCTGTCCTTCTGACACTTAGTCGCAATTAGAAGACAGAGATTTCCAGTGGGCTATACATTTGTCTTCATCCTCCTCACCCCTCCTCCTTCCTCTTTTTCTCATACCTCCTTCCTCTCTCTCCCACCCAACCAGGGACGCTGTTCCAGGGAGAACTGCAAGTACCTGCACCCTCCTCCCCACCTAAAGACACAGCTGGAGATCAACGGAAGGAACAACCTCATTCAGCAGAAAAACATGGCCATGTTGGCCCAACAGATGCAGCTCGCCAACGCCATGATCCCTGGAGCACAGCTACAACCAGTGGTGAGAACAAGCATGTTTCCACGACTTCAAAAGTTTCAATATTTGATAATTAAAAAGTGTTTTATATAGTGCATAACAGTGTCAGGATTTCTGTTTTGTTTTGAGTTTTACTTTTTTCTTCGAGGCATGTAGAGCATTTACTGACATTTGTAGCTACTAATGACTGATCTAACTAATGAGCAAAATGACAAGATCATTAAATCAATCAATGACCAGAATCTCCTATATATATATATATATATACCTGAAAACCATTACTTAGATCAAAAATAGCCCTGCTCAAATGTGAATTAACTAAAAAATAATCCCTAAAAATAAGCAAAAAATTAATTAAAAAAAGAGTCTATGAAACCATCCTAAGTCACTTTTTTGTGCCGTAAGGAGAAAATGATGCCATGTGTTGCATTTAAGATAAAACAATATTATAAAACAACTTAGAAGATGTAAGAAAACTCAAGCAATAATACAATTACATAGTTAAAATGCTTTTTGATGAAGTTCTGAAACAATTAAAACTTTTATTTTTATTATTATTATTTTATTTATTTATTTTTTTTGCCAGTTTTGCTCCACAGCAAGTGAAGCAGCAGAAGAACTGTACTGGAGTTGATTCAAAAGCATAAGCTTCATTTAAATGATTTTTAAAACATTACTTTTTTTTTTTTTTTTAATTACCATTGCAATTTAGAGTTACCCCCATATCAGATATATGTGCCAGTGCAACAAAAATGACACAAATGCCCCTTCCAGAAGACAATTATGACATAGCCCTATCCTGCACTAATCTCTTTGGACTGATGAAGACTGCCTCACTTCCAGATGTGGAGTGCTTGAAGGGAGTGACATTCCAAAGGAAGTCCGTTGTATTTAATCGAATAATTCAGCTAAGAAATATTTGGGACACACAGAGGGAGTGTAGAGAGAGTATTGCACTTCCAGATGGTTAGTTGATGATTAAGATTGTTTTAAAAAGTGCAAAGTGCTTAACACCACAGCAAGATGTAACTTACTCTCTCTGTCCTTACAGAGTATCACCCTTTTTTATACAAAGTTTATACAAATTATTTAGCAAATACGTGTAATGATGAGAGCAGTGCAAAGCGTTTCGTTCTTCACATTCAGACCCACGCGGATCGTTTCTTAAAAAGCGCCGGGGTGTGCGGCGGGATAAAAGACCCGAGGAGCTGCTCAAACAAGCAAAACGAATTAGCGAGTGCTACGGTTCTGTAACAACATAATATGAACTATCAGTCGATGCTTACTGTCTAATAAAAAGTATTATGAGCCCCATCACTCACTGCCAGATGTAATGGATCCCTATTACCTCACCCTCTGGACAGTTTCACGAGAGAAATGAAAGCACCTTTTTTTTTTTTTTTTTTTTGACACAAATGATGAAACAAGTGGTAGTTATGGGAGCACAGGAAAAGAAAATCAGCTTAAGAGATGCCGGGATAGAGAAGTGAACTTTGCACTCAGAAGAAAAGGAGGAAGGAAGGAAGGAAGGAGGAAATCTAGAGTCTGACAAAAAAACAAAACCGCATCCACCTTTGTTCCTTTTACACACGACAAGCTCTCTTTTTAACTTTTCTTTGCAGGCTAAGTCTAAAGGTCTGCTGACATTCCATTACCTTTACTTTACCTGCCTGCCCGCCTTTTTCCTCTGTCCCTTTATCTCTTCCTGCCTCTTTCACTTACTGCTTTTCTTCTGCTGCTGTGTCCTTCCCTGCCGGGCTGTCTTCTTCCTGCTCTCTTTTCAACACTTTCTCACCATGACATAAACAAAAAAAAAGAGAGAGAAAAGGCTTTGCAGTTCCAAGATGATCCACTGCTTCTTTAAGTCCTGCAATGGATTCTTCAGTCTTTGTTTCTCAGATTTTGTTGATAGGCTCTGGAAAAGAAGAAGGGAGAAAAAAAAAAAGAGATTGAATGAATACAGGTTCACTGCGTCACCAAACAGAGTGAGAGGGAAGCATAAATTTCAAGAGGCTGACTCTGGTTCTGCTCATTACATTTATTGGCATTTATTGGCAGCACTAAATCCCCCTGTAATCTCTTGAGTTATTGTTATCACCACAAACTTCAATGCAACTTTTTAGAAGCCTTCCTAGTCAGGCGAACATGAGCCAGCTGACAAAACAACCTACTTAATCCCTACTTTTCAGTAAAGATGCGTTTTAGAAGGATCATGTGAAAAAGTGGAAGTTTGCCAGCCTCCCTTTGAGGACTAATGTAAATCCTTCTTTTTAATTTGTAAAAAGAAGGATTTACGTCCCACGGCCGTGTTTGCCCTGGGTCGCTAACCCTTATTATTTATTCTAACCTGGATTTCTGCCAGCGCAACGTTCCACCTTGGGGATAATAATTAATGTGGCCATTTTTTGTGCTATTTTGTTTTGGGCTCTCATATAAAATTTAAACGAAATACATTGTAAATTTGCGGTAGCTATTCACAGGCAAATACAAATTGAATTAATTGACATGACAGTTTTAGCAAGACCCTCTCATTATTCAGTCACAATGTGGTGAACACATATTTTTTCAACTATTTCTTTATTGTTTGCATGTGTTTGTTTATTGTTTAAAATCAGAGAAAATGTGGAAATAAATTCAATCACAGTGTTTTTTTTTTTACCAAATCTGAACAGGTTTTGACAGTTTTGGCTCTCAAAACCTTTAATTAATTTGTCTAACAATATGTTAGCCCTGCCGACATTATTTTTTTATCAGCTGTCAACCAAAATGTGGAATTAGATTTCAAAATATTATGTGTGCCGATTTGTTCGGTAGTAGCAGGACAGAGTGCATGAGAATTATTTTAACAAGCAAAAATCACATTAAGTTGTCAGAAACAAAATGTCCTGGATGAGAACACAGGCGAAACATTTTCCTTCAAAAACGTAAAGTGGGTTAAATGCAATTTAGTAATAATAATATTAATGTAAACTGGTTGAATTGTGATAATTGCTACAGTGAGGTTTGGTTATGTTTTCTTGAACTGGCACCAGATAAATGTAGAGTGAGGATTTGGACGTGTGAAATGTGACAATTTGCAAAAAAAGAAAGAAAACAAAACAAAAAAACACTCTGTTCTCTGTTTTTGCAAATGGCCAAAGCTGTTTCAAAATATGTTTTGGGGGGTTTTTTTCCAACAAAATGTATTTACCAAATCTGAACAAGTTTTGACAGTGATGCTTCATTTCACCTTTTTATAATACTGAATAAAATCACCTATGTATTAAATTGTCACACTGAATAAACTCCAGACAGAAAATGCAGTTCTCCTTTACTCAAGGCCAACACAGAATAAGTTTGGTTCCATAGTAGCAAGGTTGACTGTTTTAAAGTGCAAATATCCACATTACTGTGCCAACAGAGATTATAACCAGAAAGCATTTTGTGAGAAAATATATACATTACATCAGCACCACCCTCCTCGCTCAGTTCAGTGGTTTTAGGCTCGAGAGAATCTGCGGTATCACAGAAAGAGGCATTCCGAAAAAGGCTATAAGAGAGGTCACAGCTCCTTGCTGCATGACATCACTGCATTATTAAAATATCACGACTGTGAGCCTTTTGCAGTGACATCATGTCTTCCCCCGCCGCTCCAGTTGCAAATACCTCCAACGGATAATCTCAGCTACGTCCTACCTACCCAAATCTGGACTCCTCAGGCATTCCTGAGCCGTGAGGGGACCCGGAGGAATTAGACGCTTCAAAACATCATATCTTACTTTCTTGAGAAAAAGCAGAGCAGCGAGGCAGCTTCGGGGAAGAATGTAGCTGTCCGGCTCTGGCTGCTTCATCTCCTCTATTACTCACCGTGTCCTCCCGGCTGACAGGGGGCCGAGGTCAGGAGCGTGCAGGGAAAACTTTCGGTGCTCCGTGTCAGCCTGTTTACACCTCAGCCTCCGTTTTGGAAGATTGTGAGGAGAAAGGAGATGTGAGGAGGATGTTTTCTTGGGTAAATTTCTGTACAGCGCAAACAGGCAGAGTAGAGAAGCACCTCTCCCACATCACACGGATTCACGGCTTTACTACTGCTTCTGCTGCGACACGCATGAGTGTTATCCAGGAAAGCTGTGATCAAAGACATAAGACAGCAACACGTGCTTTATTTGTCAAACGCTTACAGATTTTATTTATTCACGTTGTAGTACGTGAATAAATAAAATCTGTTTGAAACATCTTCACGAATGTCACTATGTGTTATTGGAACATCGTTACAGATAAAACACAAAGTAGTGAAGGAAAGCGAAGTTCAATAACTTTATACAAATAAAAACCAGAAAGATGTTTGCGTCAATGTATTTTTGACTTGATCGGCCATTGCTTTGTAGAAGCATCTTTCACATTTGCAGATGTGATTGTTATTGAAACAGTGGATCAAATAGATGAAAAGAGACACAATTGGAACCATAATTTTAACAAAAGAACTTCATTAGCAGTGTGGAAGTGCTACGTGTTTTGGACAAACAAAGCTCCTATATGTGTATATAATTAATGACAAAATCAAAAATTATCCCACAAAACAAAACAATCTAAACAACCCCGAAAACTGTACAATGCTGTTTATGTCATAAAATCCTCCATCAAAAAGAAACTATCATGTGTTTCATCTACATGACAATTAATACAGATTGCATCTTAACTTCCAAATACCAAAGTAGTCTAGTCAAAACCTAGGCTTTTCAATTGCTGAAACATTCAAATTAACCTCAAACATGTAACTAAATTCTCATGGCAGATTTAGCAAATTTAGTTTAATCCAGAGTGAATCTTCATGTTCATAATCAAAAGGTATGTTTTATTTACTTTATATCTTATACACATTTATCGGCGTGATTAAAATGACTGAAACCAGTTTTAATCATCTGGTAAGACTCATTCTGGATGAAATTCCTTTGCAGATCTGTCAAGACAATAAATTACATACTAATAATTTTGTGGACTCAAAAAGTCAATGTTTGAACCACAATGCTTTGATCTTACAAGGTTAATATAGTAATAGTTCGCTGCACCTGGACCCGACACGTCTTTATGTGGTTCTTCTGCTTCTCCTCTTTCTCTTCCATCTAATTAAAGTCCTCCTCTTATCAGTTAACTTGGATCGCCACATCTTGGTACGCTTGCCGATATCTGAAAGCATTTCCATTTTCAGCATGTGTTCAAAGCTTGGAGTTGTGCCTTCCAACCCGTCTCAAATTGAAACCTCGTCACAACTTTCTCCCTCACCTGGCCGGTGTATTCCTCGGTTTCCATAATGTAATTCTTTTTTTCTCCACTGATGTTGTCTGACAAAACCTCTGAGACATTCAGAGAACATCTGGAGTTATAGAGAGATGATTTCATGCAGATGCCAGTGACTGGAATCAAGTGGTGTTAATGTGTTTTATTTAGGTGTAGTTAAGGAGAAGAGGCTAAAATGTGCACACTTTTCTAATTTAGACTTGGAGAAAAAATTTTAAAATTCCATTCAACTTACATTAGTGCTACTTAATGTAAACCCATCAGATAAAATTAAATTCTGTTGACATCACGTGATTAAAGTACTGTACATCTGGGAAGTGTATTTGGTTGATTTTGCTTAATTTTATCTATTTTTTTCTTTTTTGTGTTGTGCAGCCCATGTTTTCAGTCACGCCCAGCCTTGCAACGAACGCCAATGCCGCAGTGGCAGCAGCCGCTGCGTTTAACCCCTACCTTGGCCCCGTGTCGCCCGGCTTGATGCCTGCTGACATCTTGCCAAGCGCGTCCGTACTGGTCACCAGCAACCCCAGCGTTCCAGTACCTGCTGCTGCCGCCGCCGCTGCTGCACAGAAGCTCATGAGGACAGACAGACTGGAGGTGAGAAAGACAAAAAGAATATAAATATATATATATATTTTTTTTAAAAAACCCAGACATTTCAAGCTGTTGATCACAAAGATAAAAAGGATTAGTATTATTATTTTGTCAGTTCCAAATCAGCCCCAGATTAGGAAATAAATTAGCAAAGCTTCAGTAAACGTCGCGCCCGCCATGGATCTTATTTTTTTCTCTCTTTTGTTCCAAGCTGCGCAAACAGACGAGGCTTTGAAACATCGACGACGCCTATTTTGAATAATTAAGGCAGGAGTTGGAAAGTCTTGCCTCAACAATTTTTGTTTGTAGGCTTTAATTATGCATCTTGTCTACAGTTTCTGTCACAGTAACTACACCTTATTATCATAACTCAGTCACTGCCAAAAATTAAGCAAAGGGAAGAAGAAGAAGAAGAAGACAAAAAAAACGACACTAATGAGATTATCTCTCAATAAACATTAAACCTGTTCCAATGAACAGGCTGCAGACAACTCTGTTTGGCCAAATCTCAAATAGTTCGGCACAAGAGGAGGGTTGCTGTATAAAAAAAAATGCTTCCCTTCTTCGATGAAAAACAATTAGTCATTTGAAACCTGATGAGCGCCCCCTCCCCTTGCTCTCTAATTGGACGGTAAGTCAATCTCATCCATTATGTAAGCTGCACTCGGGGAAACACTCGCGGTGGAATAATGGCCAAATCGTTGGAGGGCAGGCGGGAGGCGTGTGAGGACGCCAGGAAGCTCGCGTTTTGCACGTGTGATGTTTGGTGGCGGGGTAATTAACAGGGGGGACCAGGCCGAGCAAGTCGCCAGATTGCGGTGGACGGGCGAGCGACGTGTGACACGGAGGACCGGGTCAATGACGGGAAAAGAGAAATGGAGCGGGCGATCGGAAATCGATCCTGAGACCTGTCGTGGTCGTAAGAGGAGGGTTGGAGGCGAGCAAAGACAAGGATAACAAGAACAAAAAAGGAAATGGCACAGATTGGATGTCACAGACAAAGGAGTGGTCAGGCTTGATTGCAGGCGAAAATGGTGTCATTTGTGTCTAAAACTGTTTTCTTCAAGTTGGTATCTCACAGGCAAAAGTGGTAAAATGCTCCTTGGAAAGTATTAATACATCTTGAAACATTTTTGCATTTTGTCACAAAGCACATAAATGTATTTTATCTTTTTTTTTTTTTTTTGTCAAATGCAACACAAAGTACTAGACGGTTGTGAATTGGAGGGCAATTCCCGCACTTGATTTCACTTTCTTTTGCAAAAATATTTGGAGAATTGTGGCATGCATTGTTGTTCCATCCTCTTTACTTTGGTACACCTAAATAAAATCCAATGCAATCAAATCCCTCTGTAAGCTACCTATTTTGTAAACAGGAGTTACTTTTGAGTATTTCTCAGAACAGCTGTACAAAAATCGGATTACACAAAGGTCCGTCTGAGAACATTAGTGAATAAATTGCATCCTGCTAACCAGAGAACATAGCAGAGAGCAGCAATGGGAGATTGAGGAATTTGTTGACAGGAAAACATTTCATTGAGTTCTCTCAAGAAGAGAGCCATTGTTGAAAGACAGGAGTCCAGTTTAAAAGTTTTCTGCATGCAGTGCCAGGGACTTGGAAAAAATGAACCTGTTTGTGTCAGACGAGACCAAAACTGAACTTTGTGGATCTTTAACAAAAAGTTAGGAAACTATCTTCCCAACCATAAAACACAGTGGTAGAATTTTACATTGAAATATTTTTTTTTCCACTTTGCAATTTTGTGCTTTCAGAATAAACCCAATGAAATGTGTTGAAGTTTGTAGCCGTCACGTGGCTTTACTCAAGCATTTGCACCTTATTTATGGGATTAATCAAGTGCCAATAATTCTTGTTTACTTAACTTAAAAAAAAAAAAAAAAAAAAAAACAAGAAAAAAACATGCCTGTTTCTGTACTTTCGCACCAGAATTTCTTAAAAACATCTTAGAGAGACTTGCCTGCCTTGACTTCTGGAGTGTGTCGTCTAAAATAAACATACCAGGAATTCCATGGAAAAAAAAAACAAAAAAAACTCTCATACCAGTCAGTAGATAATTCATTGTGGCTGGCAGAAGGTCCAATTTTAGAAGACAATCTTGCAGACTGTTTTCTTCAGAAATATTTTCTTGTCGTCTCTCAGACTTCTCTTCCTAATCCGCTTCATTACATCATTATCTCCATGTGCATTAAATCATTTGTTCCTTACCTGCAGCCCTGGTGATGCAAATGTCCCAGAGGGACAGTTAATGTGGGGCCAAAAATATGATTAAGGGGCCCTTTGTGTGTTTGCCGAGTGAATTAGTTTTACTGATTTAACTCCTGCTGATGCGTAACCGTGAGGAGACGCTCGCCGGCTCACACCTGAGCCTAATCTGTTATTGTTTAGTCGTCTCTTGCCTTCTGATCTTTTTTGGCGGCACCTCTGTCTCCTCACTCGCCATCTGTCAGTCGCTTACTCTTTATTCATCAGCCCTGCTAATGTCTTCTGTTCTCCCTCGCCTGTCTGCCCCGCCAACATCAGCCCGACAACAAGGCGATCCCGCTTTAAAAGAAAAACAAACAAACTAAGAAAACCCAAGTAGTTGTAGCAACAGTAAGGGGAATAAGATGGATGTAATGCCAGTCGGTGTTGTTGAACGATGGTATGTCTTGTCAGAGTTGTTTTCCAGATAACAGACTTATAAACAGGCCTTGTGCCATCATAGAAAAGGCGTTTCGTTCAGCCTCCCATGAAAATATGTTTCACTCTGCGAGGGCTAATGGTGAAAATGCAGCTTAGAAAAACAGCCAGGTGGAGACATGCTTCTTTAAGGTCAATCATTGCTTTGAGTCACCGGGGGAAATGTTTTTTTTTGTGAGCGTGTGTGCCAGGTTTTGTGCGTCTCTCTGTGTTATTTATTATGTGTATTCAGGTGATTGCGTCAGCTAAAGCCTCCCCAGAGGCGAACCAGCCGCATATTTCCCATGGGCCTCACGTAAGCTAGTAAATTTCATACTGAAGCAATTACATCCCTCCTTAGCTTCCTTTCGAGGTCGAGGAGATGCTGCCCCCTTCTGTCCATCGTGGGAACAACAACAAAAATGCTCACTTGAACGACAAAGTTCAAGTTGGTGTGTCAATCAACAGAAATGGACAAGTTTGTCACAGTTTGGATGTGAAGTTCTGAAGTCAAATTGCTAATCAATTTTTTTAATATTTTGTCCTTTTACCACCAGATTCTTAATTTAGTTTATTGGAATTGCATGTAACAGACTACAAATTAGTGTTTTTCTTTTTCTTTTTCATCAATGTAATCAGGCATTTATAGACACCCCCTTTACTCCGACACCTCTAAGTAAACGGTATAGCTCTTTTCATTCTTTAAAACCTGATTAAACAAAATTAGGGAACAATTTGGTGCGTTTTGTGACAAAGATCACAAAACGCACCAAACAGATCAGGGTTGAGGTTGTGAGGAAGCTCGAAGCAGCTTTAGAGATTACAATGAAATCCCAGGCTCTGAACGTCCCGCAGAGCGCTGTTTAGTCTGTAATCTGAGAAGGCACAGAATATGACACGACTCCAAAGTCACAGAGAAACGGATGTCCAGATAAACTTGCAGGTCAAGTAGGACATTTCTAATCAGGAAGCAACAAAGACATCATTGTTTCAGAGGAGCTGCAGGAGTGTGCAGTTCACGTGGGAGAATTATTTGTTTGTTGTTTGTTGTGCTCTGAACGAATCTGGGAGCACAGACAGTAAAGAGTGGGAGGAGATCAGTTCTGTCTTGTCCTGATGTTCCCTGTTCCGCTTGTCGCCCAGGTTTGCCGGGAGTACCAGCGAGGTAACTGCACTCGAGGGGAGAACGACTGCCGCTTTGCCCATCCGTCAGACAGCACTATGATTGACACAAATGACAACACAGTCACTGTGTGCATGGACTACATAAAGGGCCGCTGCTCCAGGGAGAAGTGCAAGTACTTTCATCCCCCGGCTCACCTGCAGGCCAAAATCAAAGCCGCCCAGCACCAAGTCAACCAGGCTGCGGCCGCCGCAGCCTTGGTGGGTATCTGTCAGATAATTACCCCGCCAGAGCAAAGGAGAGTATGGAAGAGATAAATTCAGACAGTTATTTTGCTTTGTGAAATTTTTTAATTTGGAGCAAGCAAAACATGCCACCAAGCCTCTTACGTGTCCTACTCACGAAATTCTCCATTACATCTGCAGTACAACTACAACTCACTGTGCAATTAAAGATACACATGCTTACTTGACTGCACTAGTATGTGACTGAGCCTTCTGCTCCTCTCTCCACTTGCCCTTGTTCTGCTGCTTCATTAGCCGTGTATTTCGCTGCTCAGTCAATAGTTAGCCTGTGCTAAATTTTTTTGCTGAGAGGACAACTGTGTGGAAACTACTGCTCCAGTTAGTGTAGTTTCTGCAATGCAGAGATGGCTTTCTCTAGGGACACACAATAAAGTTTTGCTTAGCTAAGTGCTGTAGATGACATTGTGCAGGTAAATCCAGAGAGGAGAATTAGCTTTCATGCTGAGATGTTCCTGCATATGCCTAAAAGAAAAACAATAATGTGTGTACTTCTGTTATTCATCAAAGGAAAAAAAAGAAAGAGTAGAAAGTGAGACTCAAATATAGATTGTGAGGGAAATTGTGAAATACTTCAAGACTTTATTACATGGAATTTTGACGATTATGGGTTACAGATAGTAGCAACCCAAAATTATGTGGCTTGGAAACTTAGACTTTTACACCAATTAAGAAAAAAAAAACACTTGCTTATTGTATAAATGCCATGTCACGGTCATATTATGGCCTTCACAGTCATGGGGAAGACTGCTGACTTGATAGATATCTAGAGGAAACTCATTTCATGCTTCTTTCTGTGGACAAACTGTATGAAGATTTCATTTTAAATTCAAAATCATAGACACTAATACGGCTGCAGGTTATGTAAAGTACAATAGGCCAACCATGTAAAACTCACAGATTAAAGATGCCAATAAATAACCTCCAGTGGCTTAATGAGGTTTAATACTTTGCAGTAAATAAAACACTGAAGTACCTAATTAAGATTAGAGCATAAGGTCAAAAAGACTGTCATTGGTACAAGAACCTCGTTCGCAGATGATATGGCACAAGGCCGTAAATTAAACATAAACACCGCCAACCACTCTTATGGACACCCATAAAAATGTATAAAAAGACAGATAAAAAAATCTTCCACTGAAAGATTTGGTGCAACAGTCAGTCTTCCACTGACTGTTGCACCAACAACCTCGGTGCAAAACACCGAGGTTGTTGTAAGTAAGTCCTGCATCAAAAAAATAGCTTGAATAAACTTACCAGCACCTGAGATGGAATGACCACTTGTCTGAGTTTTACTCCACCACTAACCCTTTGACTGACAATGGATGGAAACTTAATAGCTGCAATAATTGTTGATTTTTAAGGTTTTCTGCAGGTTTTGTGAAAGCAGATGTGACAGACAAAAAAAATCCCCCGAGTGTGTTCAGCTACAACTCTTCTGTGGGTAAAGGAAAACACTGTTTGGAGACTTTAAGACAAAATAAGGCACTTAGTTTATCATTCAGCAGAATAAAATGCACAACATCAGTTTCTTTCCACAGTAGTGTCTAAGCTAATGCCGCTACATCGTATCTAAAATAATGATCAGTGATCAGAGCAGGAAGCCTCGGCTTTGAGGGATAAATGATGGGTTTTGCGGCTTAAGCAGACAAATATCGACTCCAGTTTCCTGAAAGCCCAGTCAATAAACTTCAGCTTCAAATGCTATCATCAAAATATGTTCTGGTTAAACCTGCATTGATAGTGACTGACAGTTTCCTTTCCCCCTTCATTAAACTGAAAAAGAAGGTCATCTGATCCTCCTCTCTGAACAGCATTTTTGTTTCCATCTCCGATTGACGAACGTGAATTTTCTTGCTAACTGTAAACGGGCGTGTGTTCATTCCAGTAACCCTACGCGCATGCTGTAGTCTTGTAAGTGGTGTATATTGCATTCAAATGATTTCTTTATTTTTGTTTGTTTGTTTGTTTGTTTGTTTTCCGACCCACACTGCACTGCTGCCCTCCCCCCTCTTCCCCATGACGCGCCTTCGCTTGCTGGTTTATGTTATTGCGCTTGAACCCCATTGGCCCATTGCCGCATCACGCGCTCGCTGCCTGCTAATTAAGACTCAGTCGGCTGTCAAAACACTGAAGCGACCCCTCGACGCAACTTTTGACCTGGTACTATGACCTTTCACCTTTTAGCTTGGCATGTCGCCACGGTGTTATACATGTCATTAACTGATGAAACTGTGGGAGCTCCGATTGGGGATGAACTCATGTGACGCCTTAATTCTGTTTACAGAGCACTTTCTCGCTCGAGAAATTGGTTCAAAACACCAGAAATATTTGGTCCACAAATGGAAACTCATAATTTAGTTCATCGCCTTTTGGTGAGCCTTCAGTTATGGTCTTGGTAGTCTTTGCATGTCGGTGTTATTTTTCATTTTGCATGAATAATTGTTGAGAAAGATGTCATAACAGTATTAACATGACCCACGCTAAATATCTTATCTCTCTTCACTGACCAATGATGAGAACTAGATCTTGTACTATCAATGTTCATGTATTCTTTCATAAAATTATGTCTTAGCCTTTACATAAGCCATGAAGCTGTTAGGTATCAACCATGTAGCTATGTTTATTGCTAATGTTGCTGATCTAGCTCGGTGGCTGTAACATTAAATGTTGCCCGCTGATAATTCATTTTATTCATTTTATTTGTATTAGCTCCAGTAAGATGAAAACTTTGCTTTCCAATGGAGTTCTCTCTTCTCTCTCATCTGACTCCTGCTGTCGCCACTCTTTGTTTTTTTCTCACTCCCGTCCCTTTCTTTTGGTGCCGTCCCCCTTATCAGGGGCTCCCTCCTGTCTTGCCTCCTTTACCAAAGAGACCTGCACTTGAAAAAGCCAACGGTGCCAACACTATGTTCAATGCTGGCGTTTTCCAGTACCAACAGGCCCTGGCCAACATGCAGTTTCAGCAGCAGGCTGCCTTCATACCATCAGGTAGGACCTATTTGTATATGCAAATATCGTCATAATGCAGGCTGCTTAGTCACTCCTGGATGTAAGTTTTAGCATTACTAAAGAATGGCTGAATGTGTGTTTTTTTGTGTGTCAGTGTCATGCTAAACAGCTCGCATGATCTTTACTGCAGACAGTATTTTAGCCACATATTCACACACCTTGAACTTTTTTTCAAACGTTGTTAGGGAATATTCAAGCTCCTTAATTTGCAAGACCAACACAAACTAGTGAATTATTGTGAAGTGGAATGAAAATGAGGAAATATTTGGAATAAAGAAGCTAAAAAGCTATCCTGGAACTATTTGACCTTTTTGTAGCCAGAGCTCAGTCAGATTTAACAGAGAAACGATTGGTTTTCAAATTGTGGCACAGATGATCAGTGAGATTCAAGTCAGGACTTGGCCTGAGCCGTTCAGAAAAAAAAAAATGTATGTGTTGATATCAAGCCTTTCATTGTTTTGGGTCAATCTAAAGCCCCGACTTTTTATTTCTGCTTCTAACCGGTTTTCATTTTGGAAATTTTTGTGTCTTTTCTTTTTTTACTTTTTTTTGTCTGTAGAGGCCTTTATTTGAAAGTCCTATGACGTAAAAGTAGGAAAATGAGAGAAAGGAAAGACATGCGGTAAAGGTCACCATGACGACATGTATTTTACTGGATCAATGAAGTGCTCAGTAGGATGTCGGTTTTCTATGGTTTTACGAACTGGGAGTTCTTACGGCTTTCTTTCAACAGTGGTTTTCATCTTGACACCTTTTCGTGAATAGATTTGTGGATTGTAAAACCAATAGCTAATACATTCTGCAGTTTCTGCAGGATTAAATGAATCCTGCAGCCATTTAACTGATTGTACTGTCCAGTTTAGGTTGATTATTTGTGTCTTCTCTTGGTAGGTTTGCAGTTGTGCCATTCTTGTTTTGTGGTGGAATAGAATAGAATAGAATAGAATAGAATAGAATAGAATAGAATATAAATACTCCTAATTGTCCCCCAGTGGGTAAATTTAGGAATTATGCTGAATGAGATGGTCAAAGACCTGCCTGGCGCCTTCCTTAGTGATGCTGCTTGTTTACTAATGTTCTCCATCAAACCTCTGAGGCCAAGATCAAATAGAGATTGATTCTACTTCTGAATTAGGTGGATCTGATGTGGGAATATAAAATTGAAAAGGTTTTAGCAACAAAATGCAGTTCTCTGGCTGCAAAAATTAGAATAAGTTCAAGGGGTACGAATGCCTTTGCAAGTCAATATTTCGACAAAGCATGAATTTAAGTTTTGTGGCACATTGACAAATGTACAAACATTTGCTCTGGAGGCTATGTTAGGCCAAACCAAGCAATTGATGTATCGTCTTCTTTACAAATTGCTTTCTGTTGAAAAAAAAAACAAACAAACAACCAAGCCATCAGACAATCAGGGCACCTAATTGGCTTCTAGCTTAGTTAACCAGATGTCGACGTTTGACAGGATCTTACTGGATCATCAAAAGTAAGAAAGATACACCCTCCACCTAAAGAGTGTGGTATAATCAAGTACATGCATGCACACCCATACATACACACACACAAGGACAGCCTTGTTTCAGAGTACTTCTCCAGACGTTGCAGAGTCATCTTACAGTGTGGCCAGTGTTCTCGTCTGACAGCCTAAGAATAGCTCGCCATCGATTCCCAGCAGTTCCTCGTATGTCTCACTCCGCTGGGCTGTCAGGTCACCACAGAGCACTTAGGGGATTCAAAAAAGGAGGTCACTCAAATATTTCATGGTGCAAACAGTTGCCGTGAGGCCGCTGGTGAAATGAGGCCACTGCTCGTATTTAATTTTAATTCAATGGACTGGCAAATTCAGGCTATTACGTACCCTATTATTTCTCATAATCAGTATCAACGGCCGGCTGAAGCGATTCAATTCAGCCCGGCCGTTTAACCCACTGTGAGCGTAATTTGTTCATGTCCAGATCAAATCCGGTGTTGTGTGATTCTAAAATATTTTTTTTTTCTTTGATGTCTTCTCCCCCTTAACCCCTCACCCCCATATTCCCCTCCCATTCACTCCGATCCGTGTTGCAATGCATGATGGGCAGGCTCGATTTTGTGCATGACACCTGCAACAAGTGTTGGTAGGTGCCAGCTTTCCTTACTAATCATGTTTGAGACCTTTGTGGTCTCTCCTGTCACTTTTAAGTCGTCCTGTTATTTTGAGCACATTATTCACCCTGCAAAACGTTTGACTGAAGTTACAGTCTCTTTACAGCAGCTTCAGCTTGAATTGCAAAATTGTAAATTAAGGAGTTATTTTTTATATCAATTGGAGGTTTTACTGTACTGCTCAGTATGTGTTTAAGAAATACATTTCTATTCTTTTTAGCTCTTAAGTCACCTAAAGCTTGTTGCAGTTTTAATTGCCCTGCTTCATTATGTCTCCATCTGAAGCTCTCTAACCTCTGCAGTACTTCATTTTACTGTCAGGCTGTGAAAAGCCACTTAAACATGAGAGAATTGTTATTTGGAGCAGAACTATTAGAGGGAACTAAATTTGCTGCAACAATAATTTGAGAATTTTTTTTTTTTTTCATTTGGCACTTAACATTTTAGCAGCTGGATGAACTTTTGTTTTTCTAAATATTAAGTTTTGAACTTTATGTTGTTCAAGACATAAAAAATAACAACTCTCTAGTATTTATGAGAACCCGATTGTAGCGATGCACTAATCAAAGATTTGAGGACGACTTCAAATTTTCCGTTTCTGTAAACCTCAGTAACTGCTAATGCAGATATTATCCAACTTTGAGACCCATAATTAAACAGCATTCAGTAAATCTCCCTCTCTCATCTCTCTGCAGCGACTGCTCTTTAATTATTCAGAGTAGGAGCCGAGGCAATATCCTGCTGTGCGTGTGAGATCTTGAGCAACTTAATATATTAACTTATTTTGACACTGACATTTAGAAACAGTCCATAACACTTGCAACCTCATATGAACAACAAAGAGCAACTTTTCATCTTCGTCAATTCTACCAAAATGTCCCAGGTGGTTGCATTGATACGTAGCTCCAAATAATAGAAAAAAATCAGTAAAAAAACATCACCAAAATTTCAGAAGTATGTGATGGAGAAGAAACAAAATAACCAGTCTGAATGAACAGCCAGCATGCCTCAGTAGGAACAAAGGTTGCATCTTTCTGTTTCTTTACTTTTAAATGCCTCACTGCCCTTAAAAAAAAAACCTGAGTCTTCCTTACGCTAGCATGTCTGCACTGAAGATTGTTGTTCTCAGCATAGCCATGTAGGACTTACTTTAACAGATTTAACTAAAAGATCCTGTTGTGATTCTGACTGAGAGCGGAAATATGCATGAATAAAGTGACTTGGACAACATCCTCTCACCCTTTGTTTAGTCCATGTTTCTGACCAAGTAGCTTCACTCAATAGCAGAAGTTTAAATTCACCAAACAAGAAATTTAAGAGTTGCAGCTACTTTCCAAACCCCCCAAACTGGAGACTTCTCTCATGTTTATTAGCAGTCTGAGCACAGACATGAAAATGAGGTACAAAGCATGAACAGCTTTAAATCTCGTATGGTTCATCTTGCCTGTGTGATCTTTCCTTTAAGTACCCATGATGCACGGTGCTTCTCCAGCCACTGTGTCTGCAGCCACCACACCTGCCACAAGTGTTCCCTTTGCAACAGCAACAGCCAACCAGGTTTGCTCCTCTTCCTGCCTCCTCTCACTTTCTTTCACATTATTACTTTTTTTATTAGAATTTTTTTTTTTTCAAATCGGCTCCAGCTTTTCTGTTTTCCTTTAAATGATGGGATTCTGTTGCGCTTCGTCATAAATAATGCACAAAGAGAAAACAAAGGCCGGTCTCTGATCTTTTGCTAGTTATGTGTGGTTTTGTTTCTACACGCTCGCCATGCTTGTCTTTCACATGAAGTGCTGTTTGTCCTCGTTTTGTTCGGTCCATTTGCTAACTCTCTCTGTTTTTTCTTGTCCTCCTGTTTTCTCTTCTCTCCTCTCCGTCAGATTCCAATAATATCTGCGGACCATCTGACTAGTCACAAGTATGTGACCCAGATGTAGGAGTCTCTGTCAGAACAGTATGTACTTCTTCCTATTAGAGTGTCTTGCACAGTTCCTGTCAAAAGCCATTTCAACACATCGTACAAGGTTCACTGGAGTTAAATGTTTAGCTGAAACGGGAAGAAAAGGATAGAAATTGTTGTCCACACTTATTGGTTCCATCGTGAGGGAACTTGAAGCAAATAATTTGGTCAAATGAGGCAAAGAATTAGATTGCGGCAAACAAAATCCAGGTTGGATTTAAAAAGTAGAATTTAATATTTTACAGAAATGAGAAGTAAAATATTTAATCATATTTCATGATAAAATATGATAAAGTACAGTACTGAAACTATGACTTACAGAGTCTAAATTAGTGTGCAGCTTGTGTAATAGTGTTAATTTTCAGTTCCCTCAAAATAACTCACCCCACGCCTTATATCGTCTAAATCATGAGTGACAAAAATGAGCACACATCCTTAAGTGAAAATGCCCAAATTGGGCCCAATTAGCCATTTTCTCTCCCCGCTGTCATGTCACTCGTTTGCATGAAAAGGTGTCAGGAGTGAACGGGGAGCAGGTGTGTTAAATTTGGTGCTGTCGCTCTCACACTTTCTCTTTCTGGTCACTGCAAGTTCATCACGGCAAGGTACTTTCTGAGGATCTGAAAAAAATAAGTTTTACTCCACAGGAAAAAAAGAGGTTGGAGGAAGAATGGGTGGGGTTTAGCCTTTTAGTGACGTCACCATATTTCACGGGATTAAACGCCACTGCATCAACTATGGTGAAGAAACCTTTAAGCAGTCGGCCTGCTTCTCTTCTACAAGCTCTGGGAACTTTGTGAAACCTCAAATTTGAAATAATAAACTACTACATGGTGCCACTTGTCAAGAAAACTCTGTATGATTAGCAGGATATTGTTCAAAAATATAAATGTCCCTCTCTATAGAGAACAGGTTCCAATCCAACTTCTTCCAGACCTTTAATTTATAGAAAGCCTTTTTCTTTTTTTTTTAAAAAGTAAAAAAAAAAATATTGCACTCATTTTTGTTATATTCTGTAAATTTGTCTGATGTTGTGTTTTTTTAACTTGAAATTAAACAGTGGGATTCACAAATAATGACTGTTTTTATTACTGTAAAAACAAAATTTCCTCTTATAAAAAATTATCACTATATTGTGTCTGGACTTGTATTGTTTGTATTTAAACAAAGTTAATTTGCGTTTAATCACTTTGATGTTTAGAAATAAACCCCTCAAAGAGCTTCTGATCTTCTCAGCTCCTTCTGTCACGCGAAAAGAATAATCACGCAATTTTATGAATCTCGGGATTTAAGATTTATTTGGAATCAACCAAAGATAATCAAAACTTCAGTTGAGATGAAATGATGGGATGAAAAAAGAAAAGATGGGAACTAATTAGGATGGAATCGTGCATCAAATGTTTTGGAGAACAGAGAACGTTAGTCCACACGTCAAATTAAAGGGTTGATTTAAATGAGTCTAAAACACTAGTTTGAAAATGATAATGGCCTTCACGTTAGCAGGAGCTGCTATGGTTCTCTCTAGAGAAACTCTTGCTGTTACTTTCCACAGCCACCGATCAATCTGTCATTTTCAAACATGAACTCCTTAATAAACACCCATCTCTGAGCAGCCATTGGTGCCTAAACCACCAATCAGGTGCAGACTTGGGGAACACAAGTTTAATCCAGCTCTCATAGTTATTACAAACATGTAATTAATGCTTGGAGGGGAAAAAAATGCTAACATGCTGGAACACGTCTGACAGTCAGAATTTATAGTTACAATTATTCATGAATTAATGAATAAATATAAACTTTTGAAGTTTTGAAAAAAAAAAATATGGCTATTCATATGTCAAAGACTGCAATATCTTGGGTTATAAAGTGTTAGCAAAGCTAAGATGATCTTTTCTCATTTTTTTAAGACCTGAACATGTTACATGTGTGGGTGGGAATTTACTTTGACTGGACTAGAGATGGAGACTGTTAAAGTGTCCACACCTCAAAAAGGAAGAGCTTCAAAAAGTATCGTAATACATGATAACAAGAAGAGTAATATTAATCAAAATGTTTTCTTTCTTTCTTTAAACCTGTCCAGATGGAACTGGAGATGGAGCGTGCTGGTGTCAAGTCCAAGATTAACGGTCAACCTTCATACAAGTAACAGCGAGAGCCGAGCCGCTTTGGAATAAAATCTGCATGTTAGCGTAGAAGGAACAACGTGCTCATGTGACGTTCATGCACAGTTTCACACGACGACAGACGAAAACAAAAAAACGAAGAAGGATTGGAAAAGCGTCATTTGTATTTCAAGACTTGCCTCTCGTTTTGCAGAGGCGACTAACCTTTATTCACCAGACACATTTTGAATGTCAACACAAGGTTCATGAGGGGGGAGCAGTCGTCGGGACTGAATCGGTACGTCCGCTGACCAAGAATCAACTCTTGCGTTGTCTTGTTTGTTTATTGGTTGTTGGTTTTTCGAATGTCAATGTGTTCATTTGTTTACACCAAGGTGCACCTTGTATCTCAGTTAAGGTAAAGGAACAGATAATCTGACTGAACCACATATGCATGCACAATAATTTTCTTTTTTTCCTGTTTTTTGTTTTTGTTGTTGTTCTTATCTGGTTCTGTTCTTGTAACAGTGATGAGGGAATTTGCCTGAGCAAGAAAGCAACTGAATGTCTGTGATGTGTCTTTCAAACCTTTGTAGCCTACCTTTTTATCTCTTAAGCACACGTCTTTAACCTTACAGGAATCCCTGTAAAGTGCCATGCATCTCAAAATATACAGGAATTGTATTCAAGCAGTGTTACAAAGTTTTAAACTCAACAATTCCCTTTAATTCATACGTGTCTGATTTAGGGGTTGGCTTCTTTCAGGACATGTTGTGTCCAACCACATGACCTGCCCTTACGTATAATTCCCGTTAAGCACCACTGATTATTGCACCCCGAATATTCTACTGATCGAAACCTTTTTACATTTTTTTTTTTTTACTATATTCTTTGGTATCTGTCAGCTGTTCAGAAATGCGATGGTTGACCACAACAATCTGTCTTTCTGTGCCAGCATGTGCTTTGCAAAAGTATTCATACCAGCTTTTTCACATTCTTTCACTCTGCAACTACAAACTTAGAAGTATCGCTTGTTCATCTTTTGTGACAGACCGACACAAAGTAGCGTGTCATTTAAAAAAAAAAAAATTTTCACTAATGATCTACTTTGTGGCACCACTTTTTGCTGCGAGGAGAGCTGCAGTTGTTTTGTTGCACATCTAAAGACTGAAACCTTTTGCCAATTCTTAGCTATAAAATGGCACAACTGTGAAATGACCTCATGTTTTCAGTTAGATTTAGATGTAAGGCGTTGAAATGAGTCGTTCTCCTGGTTTTCTGCGTTCGCTTTCATCCATTTTTCCATGACCTCTGATCGGCCTTCCTGTTCCGCTCGCGAAAATCCTCCCCCTAAGTGTCTCGTCGTTGGGACGGTGTGTTCAGGGTTTTATGGAGTGTTGGTGTTCTGCCACCAACACTTCATACAACATTTTGCAAGCAGGCGACTTTCTGAAAGCCACTGGAAAATCTTGAGGTCATCAAAGTTTGGACTTCACACACACACGGCACATTTTTTCTGCGCTACTTTGTGTTGGTCCATGACAGAGCGAATGTGATTTAAGCGCACTGAAATTTTGTGGTTGTCGTGTAGCAAAATGTGGAAAAGTTCAGTCAAATAACAATAGTAATAATACTTTTTCAAGGTAGTGCAAATTGCTTGCAGGCCTGTAGAGTCTCTCTCTGGGATAAAGACGAAAACAACAAAATAACTGCTGTGAGGCCAAACGTAAATCTGTACAGAAGAATCTGCTGGTGGAGGTGTGATGATCTTTGTTTTCTTTAAAAACAAAAAAAGAAGAAAAAACACCAATTTGTTTTTCTTATATATGGTTAAGCGTATTCTAAGACAGGTCGTCGAAGAAAAGTCGGTGTAGTGCGTGTATGTATATATGGTCCGACGTATTTAAGAGCGTTTGTTTAATATCCGACTGTCTTTCGGATAGTCAGCCAAAGTCTTTTTGTGTCACTGTCGTAATAGACTAGAGGGGCTGACTTCACAAGGACGCCCAGCCCAAAGAAGGTTCGGGCGTTTAGAGTAGATCTCTGAAAATGTTTGTTTGTTTGTTTGTTTTTGTTTCTCTCGTGGTTTGGGTGTTCTTCAGGCATATTTAATTGACAGAAAAGGACAGCTTGAAAGCGGCGAGAAAACGAAACCTGATTGTATTACTCATCCAAAGCCTTAGCATGTACCATCGGGTCAGCACAATGCAACACGCCATTTTGAACCATGCAGCTGCCTAATCCATGCCATAATGCAACACACACAGAACACGACGTGGCTGTCTGTGTTTTCCTAACCCCCTCTTTCCTTATTAGACAAGGAGTGCTCATTTTGTTTGGAAAATACTTTGATATTAGTTCTTATTTTTCAGTTTTGCGGATGATATTTATCTTTTTAATAATGAGTATATTAGGTACAGTGTGTGTGTGTTTCTGCGAGTGTGTGAGCTCCCATCCAGAGATTTCCCCAAAACTCCACGTCATGTCTTTTTTTTTTTTTTTTTTTTTTTTTTGGTACGGTTACGATTGTAAGCTCAATATTTTCTACGTTATGCATATTGTCGAAGCGTATGCATTTTTTGTTCATTTCTCTAGTCTTGTTTTGTGTGTGTTCTTTGAACAAAGATGTTTTATATGAGTATCTAACAGTGTTGACACAATAGAAATAAGAGAGGCTGAGTTGTCACTGTGGCAACGCTCGTCAATAACTGACTAATATTTTAACGATTGTAAGGTTTGTACCTAGTCCTATAAGAGTAAAAAACAAACAAACAAAGAAAAAAAAAGATGTTATCCAAAAGTCTAGTTCATAGATGTTTAGAGTAAAGATGTTATTTTCTATCCATTTCAAATATTAACTATTGTTGAAACGTTTCTACTCTCCCTGGAAATTGGGCCATGTTGGAAGACAAGCTGCATATTTAATCACTTTTACAGGCGTTGCCGGCAGGGCGAAGGTGAACTTGGCGAGCGGCGGTGCGACGCGCTCGTCTCCAACTTCGCCAACCGCAAACAACGGGGAGGGCAGGGAGGACAGGGTGAGGGGAATACTGTGGCGATAAAGAGGTAATAAAGGTCGACTTTTTTGCACTTCTGTACATAGTCAAAAAAACAAACAAAAAAAAAAACGAATAAAAATAGAGAGTATCGTGTATATTGAGATCTTATTTTGAATAAAAAAGACAAACGATGACAGGGAATTTTGCTAGGACAACAAAAAAAAAAACAAAAAAGAAAAAAAAAGATTCTTTTTGAAAGGCTGAACAAAAATCGCTTGCATTTAGAGGCCATTGAGTTCTCATTATCCTGCCTCTTTACGGAATAATAGTAATAATCAGGGTTTCCCTCCGTGTATTATAAGCCTGGTGGCTTTACTTGTGCCCCCACCGGGCTTAGCATTGCTTATTTATTTAAGTTTTTTTTAAATGTTTGCATTTTTCCAGACGTTTTGTGTTATTGGACGATTGGAAGATTAATAGCTGAACTTCAGCTGCAATTATCAAGTGATATTTTTCAATTGCCTGCAAACTTTAAACATTTTTTAACTCAAAAACATGCCGGGAAGCTGGATGAAGGACTGCGACCCGACCACCAGGCTCCGCAGGTCTTCTGGGGGAAACCTTGATAATTATAATTATAAAAAAAAGAAAAGGCCAAGTGTTGCTCCCTCTTTTTTGTCAGCAGCTTGTAGTTTGCCCGGTAAAACTTCTGGAAGGAGGCGTCCACGGCCGTCCTGAAACGCAAGAGCCTGGCGGGGGCCTGAGGGGGTTCGTCTGGTTTCTCTTAACCTGTCTGTATGGACGGGTCCGCGCCGTGACCGCCCCCTCGCCCCCACCCTCAGCCCCCATCCCAGGCCCCACCTACCACAACATGTTCTGTCTGTTTTACCTTTACTCAGAGTGGAATGCATGTCAACAGAAATACATATAAAACAGTGACGGAGAAAAAAAAAATTCCAATAATGATAATAAACTTCACAACACACTAATATTAAATAAGAACTCATTTACACCGAAAGATGTATTTACAGTATACAATATCTTATCAATGTAATGGAGTAATATATATATATATACATATATATATAAAATACAAAAACATAGAATAGTGGTTTTATTTAAAAAAAAAAAAAAAAAGGTTTTCAGAGACTATACTCACTAAGGTTTCACCACTTGGGGAGATAAAATACATGCAACACAAACACCGTAGCTATAAGAGTAATTTTTGTTTCCGTTTGTGTCAGCTGTGCTTGTGGTCGATGGAACGGATTGAACAGAAATGTCAGAGTCCTAAAAAACCGCCGCCAGTAAAGGCTTTCCTTGTACGTACATTTTATTCCAAATACCTTATAAATATTGCAAATGGAGTCCTTGTCGTTTCAATATGTTTGCTTCGTCAGTGGATTAAAAAAAACAGAAAACAAGGATTTCTGGTCTGGTCAATCAAAAATTTCCCCCATTAAATGAATGTGAAATGTCCCAAGCCTGCAGGTTTTATGATAATGTTTTGGTACTTTCTGCTTTGCACGCCGTCCCCCAGGGATGTTCACAAAAAGTTTAAACTCAGGTTAAACTGAGTTCATTTCACAGAAAGTTTTATAATTTATACTTTTTTTTTTTTTTTTTACAACTGCTTCAGAGAATTGCATCATTAATACACTAATGTCAAATTATTACTTCGATTGTCAATCCATGCCATTAACTTCTTTTAGTTGTTCATTATTTCTTCATGTCATGCAGTAATTTGAATATTTTTGTTTTTGCCCTAAAACCAAGATGGCGTGGTACATCTCTGCAGGTCTATTGTTCTGTTTTTTAGTGGGGTTTTTTTCTGCTGTCAACGACAATGTCATTAGCAAGTCTTCTTTCTGAAAACAGACCCAGAGTGAAGAAAAGTAATATGGCGATTTGTCCAGTCAACAGGGAAATTTTCATAGAAAATTATAGTTTGGAGACCTAACAAACTGGCATCGTACCAGGAAATTTGGAAAAAACTCAAAATAACTGTCACCGTCTTCTGAATAATGTATTTCAAACAGACTAAACACCTTTTTGACGGATTAACTTTCACAAACCTTGCAAACTTTTTTCTGCACGGCCGTCTCAAGCGTCTAAAGTACAGATCCTCACGTCATCAAATTCGCGTGTTGCCAAAAAACGAGGATATGTATCTATTCTGTACACTTCTATTAGATCATTCCATCTCAGATGTACGTTTTGACGTAAATTGTGACTATTTACATTGGACCAGCTGAAATCTGTAGACTTCTGCGATCTAAAACAAGACAAAATATGTTAAAGATATCAGTATCATATTAACACAAATGCAAAAAAAAATAAACAACTTACCAATTAATGTATTCAATTAATAATTTATATTTCTGGAGGAATTTTACTGTTTGATGAGGAGCCTTTGCAGAACGCAGAGTGAATCTGTGATCAGTTTAGGAATCTCATCCTCCTGCTGCATTCACCTTGAGCACCGGATGACAGACGACTCCTCTCTGCATCCGCTTTACACAAACCACAGACTTTCTTGTTCCCACACGTCTCATCTTCCGGAATACGTTGTTCGTTTGCAGGGTTAATGTTCCTGCCCAAACCGAGGCACAGTTCACAAATTTATCATGTAGTCGGTTTCACAAGACGAGTGCCCATTCTCTTCAGATTTTCCAAAAAGATCCATAGAGAGTATTTACAAAGCCACAACCAAAAAGGTCTGGTAAATCAAGCAGGTCACATTGAACAGTGTGAACCACGTATCCTCCGTTTGAATATTAAACGTTTGCTCTGAACATTCGCGTTATCCTTCCTCTTCTACAAGCACACTCTTCTTATATTTATGATGTGATGTAAACTGAAGGGTTTTTTTTTGTTGTTCTTTTTATGATTTGTATGTTTGTTTTTTCTGCTCGTAGTGCTGAGATGATGTTTCCTGTCCTCTGCCGCGGTTTGTTTCTGCTTGTTTTACTGTTCCAGGCCCCTTGGAAGAATGCGTTGCGTTTGCATGCTGGCCGCCTCGTTTGGGAACGGCGCTCACAGGGAACGACTTGCATAGGTCGCAACAGTCTTAAGCCATAAAACTTCAATCATCAGAACGAAATAAGGAAGGCGCTCGCAGACTGGTGGGGTGCGGTACTTTGTTTTTTTTTTTTTTGTTCTTTTAATTTTTTGGAGTTGACAGAAAAGCATGTACGCCTCGGTTTTACTGACGACGACATCATGCACTAAATCAAGAAGACGTGTAGAGTATTTAATAGAACCTTTGGAGTGATGTTTCAACTTTACAGGTTGTGTGGTGTTATGAGAAAAAGTTTTGTTTTGTTTTGTTTGTTTGTTTTTCATGGGGCCTGTATTGCTATATATTCTTGCTGTTATGAATTTGAAAAATGTAATAAAATTTACAACTGATGCAGATTGTTTTGGAGTTATTTCATCAACTTGGTTTGCAGCGATTCGTAATTAAATTGACATTTAATTGGAACATGTTTTTTTTATTATTATTATTTTTGACGGAAAATGTAACATTTAGTACATTAACCGCGTAATCAAGTAGAGTTTCCTGCATTAACGCATTTTAAAAAGCTTGTATAAGTTATATTCTTTTCTTACCTCAAACTGAATGTGTAAAAATTTAGTTAAGTTGAAAAAAAAATATAGATTCAAAGTAAAACACAGATTGATTTAAAGAAATGATTGCTTAGAAAAATGCATATTCACGTATCACAATTTGTAAATTTTAAACTTTACGGTATTTGTACACTATGTGCACTTAATACGTTACACACTGCTTTCCACAATCTTATTTTTGTTATATTGCTGTTTCTTTTCCAAGTAGAAAAATGTAGTAGTGAGAGCAACACTTTTGCACCTTTAAACAAGACACTTTTAAATGAAAGAATTGTGAAATCTAAAGAAGCCAGCTCAATTATTTATTTATTTATCTACTTAAATTATCTTCTAAAAAAATGAGTGCAGCACAACTCCAAAAGACACCCAGTTCAGCTGACATATTCAAAGTCAAAGTACAGCAGACAATGTGGCAAACATTCACAAAACCATAAACAGAGTCATAATTTTGTATTCTTCTTGTTTTTTCGGCTTATACAAATCTTGCCTGTTTTCTTGTCTGTTAATAATTTGTATTGTAGTTTAGATAAATATGTCCTGATGTATCATTAAGTATAAAAAAAAGAAAAGGCATCTGTTGCCACTTTCTCACAATGTGCTGTGAAGTCTGCGAGTAGAAGATATTCTGTTCGGCAAGGCCAGAATTAAATTTATCGGTCTACCAGCTGAACTCACGCTGCACATATTCACAAAAATGCGAACCCAGAGGCAGCATGGTGCTGTGGAAGTGATTATTTGGCCTTTAAGTGAACAAAGCCACTGCAAAAGCAGAAGCGATTCTGAAATCCCCTCCTCTGTCGGCCTACTTCGCCATACTTTGACTAGATGCTGAGTATTTTGACACTCCCAAAACTCCTCAGATTGGATGGTCAAAGAGATTTTTTTTTATGTGAGACAAATATTGAGTGAAAAATACAAAATAAGTGTGATCACCGTGGATTGCCACAAACCATTTTGATTATTCAGCACCGATGCTGATGTGATAAAACAAAAAAAACAAAAAATTTTTATTACTGAAACCTTTGTGGTGATCGATGCACGCAATAAAAGTGCTTCGGTGCACGACCATCTCACAGCACTTCTTTGTTTGTTCGTTTTTGCGGAAACAACAAGCGTAATTGATTTCTAATTTTATTAGCCTAATACGCTGCTGACTTGTTTTTAATCTTCTGGAGGCCCTCGGCGGCCTTGCTCTGATTGTGTTGTTCATTAAAACGCTATTTGAGATAACGCCATGCGTGACGCGTCATCTCGTCTTGGCCGGTGCAGCTTCTCGTTTGGAGCACAGATTTTAATTGCGATAGAAACATGTGCCTCGTTTAGCCAAGCAAGGTGTCGGGGCTGTTTGATGGGATCTAATTTGGATCCGGTTGGTTCAGGAAACTCATTTCAGCTTTAACCAGATCTTGCATGCTTTGGGATTTGGGTTTGCACAACTTGGTTTTCCATCAGAGATGATTTGTGTTGCAGTTTTCTCACGTTAATCGTAGAATTGGTTGAGTAACCATAATCCAGAGCATTTGTGTTAAGCTCCCTGGGTTTGTCCAGTCGGTTCATGTGAAAACAGGCATTTTGAAAAAAGATGCGTCTCCACGCAGCGCCACTAGATGGCACTGCCGCTTTGTGAATTTCGACAGGAAACTCAATAGTTTATGGCAAAAGCAATGAATTATGATCATCTGTTAATACTCAGGTGAACTTTGTTTGTAAAAACCTGATTCTGTAATAATAATAATAATAATAATAATAATATATATATATAAATATATATATATATATATATATATATATTTTTTTATTTTTTATTTATTTATTTATTTATTTATTTTTTTTTTTTCATTGAACTTTGGTTACTGGATTGGTGGAAATGTGTTTATGGAGGTTGGCAGTCCTACCATAAGAAGGACTGCCTTCTTATGGTAATTGTTGTATTTTCAGCGCAATTATATTCTCCTTGCTGTCTCATCGTTTCTTCACTCCCATCAATTAAGTTTCAGCATTTAAAGGTATCGCAGTACTTCTAACCAAAGGTTTTCAGTGACGTTAATGTCTACATGGTCGCTGAGTTTAGAGTTTTCTAACAGTCCCCGACGCTCTGCACGAGGTCACTGGGTCACAAGGTCAAATAGATTCAGCTTATTTTCGTAACGCCAATTCACAACAAAGTCCTTGAGGCATATTACAGACAGACTTTCTTTAACTGTACAGTTTCCCTTTACTTACTGGGTAAATTGTTGTGTTTTATTTGATAATATAATAATATTCAACATAAACATATGATCTGCCCGTGTTACATGGTAATATCTGTCATAAATCTAGGAAACATGACTGGATGACTTGTACAGTAACGTTACTCTTTACTTACGGGGTAATATTAGATTTTTTTTCTTGGTAATATTGCAATTTTTTTATCGATGATTGTGCATCCATTTTCTGTTCACCCTTGTCCCTAGTGGGGTCGGGAGGTGCTGGTGCCCATCTCCAGCTCCAGACTCCAGCGAGAGTCTGTCGCAGGGCAACACAGAAACAAACAGGACAAACAACCACACACACACACACACACACACACACCTAGGGAGAATTTGTAGAGACCAATTAACCTGACAGTCATGTTTTTGGACTGTGTGAGGAAGCCGGAGAACCCGGAGAGAACCCATCTGGCACAGGGAGAACATGCAAACCTTGTGCAGAAAGACCCGGGAATCGAACCCAGGACCATCTTGCTGCAAGGCAACAGTGCTACCAACTGCTCCACTGTGCAGCCCTTCTTAATATTCCATTTTTATATATTTTTTATTTTTAGAAAACTTGTCTAAGAGTTTCTTGTTCCCTGAAAGCCCTAATCAATAAAGATCTTCTAAAAAATCAAACTGTGTGTATTAAGTCTACAGAAATGGTGAATGGTGTATTCAGGTGAACTGCGACTCAAAACAAGCTCCAGTTAACTAATAACTAATTAAAATCACTCAAGGCCTCTTCCATTCATTAGATCACATTCAAAGACATTCCTTCCCGCGTCTTTTTAATCCGGCCATTTTGTTTTCCTTCACTCCGGTCACCATGAGCCTCTTTCTGCTCTCCCTCTCTCTTCCCTCCATCTCTCTGTCGTTAGAGGGTCAGTTTGTCCTGTGGAGGCGTAATGAAGCAGTTCTGATCCAATAACGTCACCTCCCGCAAGCCCGCCTGACAAACGATGATGTACGACCTGCAACACGTTCGCGAAGCCAACAACCCATCCTCCCAAACCCCCTCCGATCACGGCTCCTTTTTCCAATTGGGTTGTTTTTTTATATATATAACAACAAACAAGCTGAGTCATTTCTTGCATGGGAATTTGATCCTGAACTTCCTAGCCAGGTTGCCACGCAGCAAGAAGGGAACAAAAACGATTAGTCGAACAGACGACGCTTGGCCGCCGCGAGTGTCGCTTAGGACGCAATAAATGACACCTGATGGATTTACCTAGTGGGGGAGGAAAAAAATATGTCTATTTTTAAATGTGTTTCATTAAGTGGAAAGATGAGGAGCTCCAACCTCACTTTTAGGGTCGTGACGCAAAAATGAAAACAGGAGCACGAAGTGGCAACGACAGCAGCAAATAAAAAAATAAAAAAAACTGCATGCTGAGTCTTTAAATCATCTGTGGCGCAAAAAGCTGTGAAAACGTAATGACGGGCATGTTTCCTGTTTCCTCTGAGATTCAGGCAAACGACATTTTGGAGAAAAGCACCATGGGTTGTTTTCACACAACGTGCACCAAGAAATAGACTTCTGGGGGGATTCTGAGCTAAATAACTAATAACTCTGTTGGTCATTCTGACAGTTTTATTATTACAAGATTTTAATTTTATTACTCTTGCGTACCGCCGTCCCCTCCTGTCTTGGCTTCAGCTCCTTCCTCTCATGCTATCTGTCTGCTGAGTCACTACTTGACTTTCCCTGAGTGCTGCTTTAATCACGGCCCTGAGATCCCATTTTCCCCGAGACTGTACGTCGGTATGCGTGTGTGGGGGTGTGTGTGTGTGTGCGTGTGCGCGCGGGCGTGTGTGTGTATGCATCCAGGTGTGTGCAGTTACAATAAGTGTTTGTTTAGTGAGCGTTTAATGGAACGAGGAGCAGGAGAGCCGCAGAGAGTCAGGCTAATCGCGTTTCCTGCTGGAACAGGGGCAATATTGATCAGGCGGGAGGAATTTAATGCCAGGCAGCTTCCTGCGCTGCTGCTGACAACAGGAGCTGGGATTCGGTTATTTTAATGGGTTCATCTCGGCTCAAGTCGATCCAAAGCCGTCGAGGACGACTTCAGTCTGGCAGAGCAGTTCGCAGCACTCTGTAAAGGCTGTATAACAAAAAATAAATAAATAAAAATACTTATTATATTCATTTCCCCCGGTTTTTCCTGTCTGGATTTTCCACGTTTAGAATCGTTCAACACTGCAATTTGTTTTTGCTTTACGCGTCTTTTTGGACCCAACAAACAGACATTTGAAGTCCACTGTGGACGACGGTTTGTTGCCAAGTCCAGTCGATGCAGTCAGCCGTGGTCCGTCAGTAAGAGGAATAACTCCAAAATCAGTGACTTTATACAAACTGCCGGGTTTCCTCAGTGCAACAGGCGTCACCACCAGGTGTCGCTCTCTCCACAGCCTGAGCTTCTATAAAACGGAAGCTGGACGTGGCCAAGTCTTTAATTTCCTGTGTGTGAGACCAGGTGTGTGTCGGGTTCACACTGTTTACTGGCTGTGGTAAATTCGGAGGAAAACTGTTTTAAATTGATCCTTTTCAATAAGTTTGTGCCGATGTGGTGTTTTTACACAGGGCCGCATTATTAATGACGTTCCGGTGGCAGCATCACCTGGGCGGGTGGTTGGTACTAGCACTTCATGTCGCTGTAAATCTTAAATATCTGAGACCGGATCCTGTTTGGTGTGATCTTGAGTTTGGATTGCATGTGATCATCTTGCAGTAAATCGAGTGCATCTCAAGTTTGCAGTGGTTTAAAGGGGTTTATGCGGGTTTGTTTAGTGGTGTTTAAATTTGGGTTGAACATTATCGGATTGACAATGAATGGATAAAGTTAACAGGGAACCCTCTTATTTGTGTAACAATAAATATTGTTAATTAACTTCATTCTGGTTGTGTTATTGCCCTTTGGCTCGACAGAGTCATTACATCAGAAAGGAAGGCGAACAAACTTTGGAAAAACTGCAAATTTTCCACCTCACTTTGAATCTGCCTGATGGTTTGACGGCGATAGCGGTTGTATGTTTGTGGATATGAATTGGACCCGAACGCATCGTCAAGTGCCTTGAGGATCGCATCCATTCTGAATCTGCGCTCCATAAATAAACGGAACTGATTTGTGTTAAACCTCTGTTTTCTTTTTGTAACTTCTTGACCTTTATCTGCCTCTTGAAGTCTTTGGGGTTATAATTTTTGTTTCATTTTCTTTACATTTTTAATAAAATTTGACTTCTGATGCTGTCGGACAGCTTGCGTTCCTTGGCTGTTGTGAACTATTAACCTTTTCCATAAAATCAAAGTATTGCACATTGATAAGGTTAGGTTTTGTAACTTATTTTTTTGCGCTTATTGATGTTTTCAGCAATTTTTTTTTTTTTTACCAGAAGGGTTATTATGTCTTTAGCCTAACCCTAACCCTTTTCATCTTTAATAGCTGTATAAAAACACAATTAAAGGAAGACAAGTATTTGCTCGAAAAAATAACTTCCTATTTGAATCAATCAGTAAAATTCAGAAGCGAAATATTGACACCACATTTTTTTTCTTATTGCATTTAACTGATTATCTTTGTTCTCGGATGATGGAGAAAGACCACTCTGTAAAGCACATTAACAAGTTTCCAGGCATGTTTCTGGAGGAATACGGGTCACACTGAGAGAGTACCGAGGGCACAGCTGCACTCGGAGATGAACAGCCACTATTCAGCTGGTGACAGGATGTCTCTCGGCCCTTCGCGCCGTACACAAAGGCAGGACCAGAGCAAAGAAAGAAGAGGTCAGAAGGCGCGTTACAGACCCGATTAGCATGCTCCGAGATTTTCCTGTGTGCCAGCTAATTGGTCTGTCTTTTTTCTGAAACACGGATGGCGACAGGAGAACCTGGCAGAGACTGAAAGCTGTCGACTGAGAGGGTCAAACAGGGATCTCAGTGTTGTGTCGAAAGGACGCCACCGCCTCCGTCTCGCCAAAGCTTCATCATTTTTGACAGCAGGGCCGCGTCGAGAGCCGAGGGGATGGATTGAAGAGTTGGGAATGAAAAGCTGAAGTGGACTCAAGCCAGTTTTGTCAAAGTGTGCCACCGAAGCCGCTGACATTTGGGAGGAGATGAAATGGTTAGCAGAATTGCACAGTGAATCAATCCAGACTAGCTGCAGCGTCACCAGTTTGCACCGTTAAATCGCCATAAAACCCACCATACATCTCTGTTGTTACTCATTTTTCTCAACGGCGTCGTCTTTCGTATTTCTTTCCACATTCCTGTCAAAAGCTTCTCCACAAGTAAGTTATCGATACAGCCAATCTGCACTGCAACAGTTGGTGACTAAATCACTGTGTTGCTTTTGGCTTACTATGATTTAAGGAGCGTGAGCGGACTCGCTGCTGAGACATGCATATCGGCGTGAAAGAAGCCGCTCAGCAGCTTTTCTTCTCCTTTCCTCTTGTTCCCGTTTCATCGATTTTATCTTAATGCCGTAACGCGCAGCATTTCCTTCAAACGGTTCATCTACCGCCGCTCCCGTTACTGCCACTGTTCAGAAAGGCAATTACCCGACATAAATCAGCTTCTTCATTACCCAGCGTGCGCTCTCGCCAGGGTTTTCTACGAGGAATGATTTGACACATCCTCAATTTCCTGTTGTGCAGATGGGCTGATTCAATAGCTATTTTTTTTTATTTTTTTAAATCTGGATGTCCTTAGCAAAAAAAAAAAAAGACATAAGCTTTTTCAGAATACCGGCCCAGATCTGTCTCAGGACTCGTCTACTTTGTATTCAGACTGAGTTCAAAATGTGTGTTACTCCAGCCGGATGCAGACTGCCAGCCTAAGGTCTGTAGTTACACAATCATGATGTCAACTACACGCATTTCAGTTTGGTAAATTATCTTGTCATCACTTTATAGATGCGATGTATATCATAAAAAAAAAGAATTGTAGCAGTGAATGGCAGAGGCTGAAAGTCACACTTTACTTCAGATATTCAGTTTGTGTTTAATTTTGTTATGCAAGGGTTTAGGTTTACTCCAGTGATCCAGCTGCCAAAAAGCTATTCCGTCCTTAGTCCCACCCAAACTATTGCCAAACCAGACGACAAGCGCTGTCCAGCAATACGACATGAGTGTTTGCTGAAAACTGAAACGGTGTAAAACCCACGTATGGAAAAAAGTTCCAGGCAAGCCTGTGATAAATCCAACGTTAACTCTGCACACCAATGGACGTTTCCTATTTTGGAACATCTAAAACTGGACAATTCAGCAGCATATCCTGCTACCTGAGAAACCTGACACACAACCGACACCTGTGTTGGCTCATCTGACTGGTGGCCCTGCCAGAGCGATCTGTCATAATCGCTGAATTGACTTTGTGCCATTGTTGTCTCTAATCCTTGTCTTTTTGCTCCAGCTAACATTCGATCTCAAGTGGCAACAGCAGGACATGTAGAGACGGATCTCCACCGACGCCTCAAACCACGGGGAGCTTAGGGAATATCCATTTAGTTGGTTATTTTAACCAACTAAAAGTGAAAGTGTCGTCCCAACTGCCATAGCTCACTTAGAAAGAAAGAGAGCCTTTTGAACAACGAATGTAAAATAAACTACAAGGTGATGGAGAGCTTGAATGCCACCACCTCTATTAGCCAAACCGTTGTAAAGTTATCCTGAAAATACCTCCATTATACTCAATCATCTTCTAATGTAACTAATCTGTCAACAAAACAAGTGGCTTTTCCAGACTGAATGTATATTTTGATTTTCTTGGCAGTTTTAAATGCTCGTCTCATAATACTGCTCTAATCACAAGTCCTCAATCGTTTTCTTTTTTTTTTTTTTCTTGCACAAAAAAAGTCTGAGATTTTTTTCCAAAGCAGCCAACCCACTTCAGCGGCCCTCCACGCGACCTTCATCTCCAACAGCGCGAGCAGCCGCGCCCAAGGCAGGCGGTTTCCGGTGAACCTGAGTGTGAATAATTTTCAACAGCGTACTGACTCAGACAGTTTATCGCAGCAGGGCGAACAGATGCTCGAGAAGTGTTATTTTTATCCGAAGCGCCGCAGCCCGAGTCAGGCAGAGTTTTGTCGATGCAAATGTTTGCCATAAATCTCTTTGTTTTCAAGCCTAAGTAGTAAGAAGTTAGCAAAGGACAGAAAGAACAAATAGAAAATAGCAGACAAACACTCATGAAGGAGGCAGAGTATGTGAAATATTACCAGGTTCTGGCTGCAGCCTTCTCTGTCACCATATTAGGTTTGGAAAACTCTGGTCACCAGACCATTAAGTTGTTTGGTGTGATGTGATAAGAAGGGGAGAGTAAGGGGGCAAAAAGGAGGGAAAAAGTCTAGGATGTGTTTTTTTTCCAACCAGAAATTGAACTGTAAATAAAATAAAATATTTTAAAAAACGAGAAGAATTCTGTTTATGACATGGGTTTATGATTTATATTGTCAGCCAGGCATTCAACTGTAAAGAGAACTGTTAAACAATAATAATAATAATAATAATAAAACATGGCCTTTCAAAACTGTGTAGCCATTTCACTTAACTAGCATTATCATATTTTAAAAATGCAAAAATCATTCAGATAACTTGCAGTTGTCTGTGCAAGCAGCCAGATTTATTTTTTCTGACTTCCTCCACCATTATGGCAAAATCGGCTCCAACCTCCTTTCTGTTTCCTTCCCTGTGTCTTTGTCATTTATTCAGCCGTCGCCCATCGTTTCTGTTGTCATGTCACTTTCTCTGTCTCTGCTGTCTTACTATACGTCCTTTCCTGTCCTCTTTTATTCCAAGCTGCAGTCATGTCTCTACTCCTTGCGTATAAACAACACAGCTTGCATCCCGTTGACAAATAAATGTAATCTTCGTGTTTGCTCATTTATTCCCATCATTTCTGCCTTGCATACCTTTCTGTTTACGGATTATGTCACTTTCAAGGATTCCCCCGCCCCTTCTTTATTCTTTCTGCTTTGTTCATCTTTGACCTTTCCCTCATCCTGCTGCTGCCGTTCTGCTTCCCTCCCCAGATGTTTCTCATTTCCCCCACTTGCCTCCGCCTGCTCCCTTCTCCAGCTGCGCCGAGTCACCAGTGATTAGCTCTTCTGTTTGCTGTCACTTACATCTCAGTGTTCAAGCTCTCCAGATTGCATTCATCTTATGTCCGTTTGTCTTCTTGTCTCTCTTCTATAAGGTTTCGTTCATGTCCTGTTTTACTCGTTGTATCATCAGTTTTTTTTTTCATTATAATTTTTTTTATTGCACTTTGGTCCTGTCTACATTTCATGGCAATTTCAGTTTATTATATCCAACCTATTTCACTGACTAAATTGTTTAAATTCACATTTGCGGATTTGCGCTAATCCACAGCATGCAAATCTCATGCTGTTAATCTGATTGGGAATATATCCACTTGTAATGTTTATTTATGTTTTCCCAGCTGTAAACCAGAGATCGCCACGGCGTCTAACTCCCGGGCTGATTCAGGTGAACCTCCGACTGCTTGTTTATGTGGGCAAGCCGCCTTGTGGTCTTATGTAATCTGTCATTGTTTTCAATGAGTTTTTCTAAGTGCTAGGATAACTTTAAACAGGATGATGATGGGGGGTAAATCTGACTCACGCTAAAAAGGAAACAAATGAAAGAAAGAAAAAATGCACAGGAATCAAACCTGGAGAATGTCTTTAATCTCGTCATTAAAAAAAAAAAAATCTTAAGGCACTCCAAAATGTATAAAAACATTGTTAAGCCCACGTGTGCGTGAGAGAGGCACTGACTAGGGTGAGTTGGTGAGGATGTAAACTTGTTGCGTCATGCCGTTCCGACTTATCCTCTGACACTTCTTCTTTCTTTAACTCTTTGCCTTCCTGTTCGTTTTTTTTCCTTTATGCAGTTTGCGCTGGACGTGGGGAGCCGTGTATTCAGAGGCTCATCTCCAGATCAGACATTTGATATTTTCCTCTTGCTATATGCTGTCTTAACTTTCAGTTTTGTCCTCAAAATCACCAAAAACAACTTTTTTTTCTTTTTTTTTAAACAAAGAAAACGTTCGAATTTGCTTTTTAATGAGAATTTTTATTTAATGTTTAGTTTTCATAAATTGTGAGTCAACCTATAACATCTGTAATATTTTGATTCTGTCATTTTCTTTGGCTGCTTTGAGTTTTTCTGGGCTTGTAGTTTTGTTCGTTTGGTTTTCCATAATTTCTCATTGTGATTAGATATGCCTTGTTTTGTTTCACTTAGTTGTGTTTGCTCTTAGTTTAGTTAGATTGTGTCCATTATTTATTCCATGTGTTATTATTGTTTTCCTAGTTCCGCTGTTTATACCTGTTGGCCAACCTGACTCAGTCTGTTGTTCCAACAGCCACTCTTTTTCAGTCACTCCTTACTGGTTTCTCTCATTATTCTCCTTTTCTCTTCATATTTCTTGTCCCCATTTGTTTCTGCTCTTGCTCCTGAGTTCCTGTTTGCATTTGTCCACACACACACACACACACACACACACACACACACACACACACACACACACACACACACACAGCCCCCCCCCCCCACACCCAAGTGATGACAGATTCCCAAAAAATGAGGGGGAAGAAACAGGGAGTTGATAGTTATCCTGAAAGGTAATAAAAGTTTAGTTGGCCCCAGATATTTCTTCCTCATTCAAAGTAGCATATTAGAACTGCTTAAAGCTGCACAGTCAGTAGTGCTTTGTATGAATTAGCTATTACTCTCCATTTACAGATTATGGGTGTACCAGCAGAAATGGGATCGATGACTGGAGTACATTCAAGCTTCTGAGTATTTGTGGATTGGTCTTCGTCGCAAAATATGGTCACAGGAAGAGATTTACTTTTAAGTAGCCATTAGCATGTTTTCTACCACTTTGTGTAACTCATCCAAGAGCCTTGGGGCTGAACTTTATGGAGAAACAGATGACCGTCTCCATTACATGACCTGAAAAACCTCCCAACCTCTTTGCTTACACAAACCCATCCACTTTGGACATTTTTTTGTCATTTATTACAGCTACTTAACAGGCTTCGTTGGTTAGCCTCGGTTTTACAGCTCAATCAGTGGATTTCAGGCTATGCGCTTGATTTCTTTAAGTTGAAGGATTTTTTTAAGGGCTACCAGCCTCGACTCCCTGAAATAATGAAAGATAGGTCGAATTAGAGCGGCTTCGTTTAAAAACACTTTCAAAGGAGCGGCTTAGGAGCCTCTGACTCAACTTCTGCTACTCATCATAGGGCACCATGTGTGATTTTATGTCAACTGCATTCCCAGCTCGCTGTCAGAATTTATTAGCATTTTACTAGTACTCTGTGGGTCTGAGCTACAAAAATCCCAAATAAGCAAAGCAGAATTAACATTTTACTGATCCTGCACTGGACATTTCTTGCTTTTTGGATCTGTGGTGGATTTTTGGTCTCTGGTGACTGTTAATGTTCACTTTTTTTTTTTTTTTTTTGTTAAGTAACAAGGCACAATATTTATGTTTGTCGTTTTGGTTTAAATAAATATATATCGTCAGCATTTCGGTGGCGGTAATTTGTCCCATGCAGCTAACCTTTTTCTGCTAATTCTATAGAACATGCAGGGAATAAATGTAATCTGTGGCGCCTTTTCCGGGCTATGTGGACGGGCTCCTCCAAAGCATCAACACACGGCAGCGATTTGCCGTCGCAAATTGATGGTGTGCTGGGATTGTTCTGGAGTCCTGCAGCTCAGAGTTGGCATTGCTGGGGAAAATGTTTACTCTATATTTTATATATCTCTTACATTCTTTAAATGTTCCAAATATTTGACAAGCAATATCTCCTGTCGTTGTATCCATGTCTCCTTGGTTCCACACTTACCGCAGGCATTTTCGCACGTCACTTTGCACTCAAAAACATCACCGGCAAACTGGTTTAAATAAATCACAATGTGGGTGCAAGATCAATAAATTTGCATATTTCTGATGAGCAGTACATGTGTTGCATATTCATGAAGGCAAACATGCAAAATGACCAGTAATGATCAGCCTATATCATAGAGTTTGTTTCCCTCCAAATGTGCCACATTTGTGAGGTTTAATGCTTTGGTGAGTTAAGCGACAAACTGAGTGTGTGAACTGAGTCCAAGAAAAACCTGCCAGAAGTTTCTCTGCCGACCCGCTAAACAAACAGGAGCTCCAGCAGTGCACTGAAAAACTTTGTCCAACAAGAACCTTGGTCCTGCTCACTAGCTTGGTCACACACTGTTGTGGGATACCATCGCAACTCACTCGGTTCACTTCTTTTAGTCCTTCTGGCACAAAAAGCATTTTGTCCAATGGACTCATTGTTGGTACGTCATGGATGTTAGAAACCAACATTTAAAGTGAGGCAGCACAGGTTGAATAACCACGAAGTAACTTTGTGCCAGTTATAATCTGCTGCTCAACATTTGCCTCACACAGAAAGAGTGGGAGAATATTTCTTCATGACAGGCACCAAACCAAACATCGCACGGCCTAATTCATAAATGCTTCCGCAAAGATTTGTCGAAATGTGTCGAGTAAATCTGCCCAGAGCAATTCTCACCTTAATTAAATTTAGCCGAGCAGCTCGCTCCATTAGAGCGTTCATTTCCTTAACTGCCAGACTGACTCCATTCTCCTGGGAGCTGCGCTCGTCACCTGCTGCTACAGATGGCTTTACACAAAACTGGGAGAATTAGATTTAAAAAAGAGGCCATCACAACCATAACACCTTTCACACAGTTTTATAAATACACAATCCTTTTACTCTTACTGGCTCGTCCGCTGTAGATGTGTGACGTAATCGAATAGGTTTATCCTGTGTTGGAGCAGCAGAATCTCACACTGAAAAATATTTTTGAAATCAAGATTTTGCCTCCAGTTTGGTATTAACTTTAGCAGCAGACCGGCCTCACATGCAAAAGAAACGCTAACATTTCTAAAAACCTAACGTGAGCCATTATTTTTTATTTAAACTTTACCTTTTCTCAGTTGAACAGAGTGACCATTTCAATAATTCATGACTTCTTGTTTGCCTGCAGTATAATTCTGATGTAGCTTGAAGGCCAATTTCTCTTAATTGCCTGCACGCAAGGCTGAACGAGGATCCATATTCAGCTTTCACTGGATAAACCTTTGAAGCTCACTGCTGTGAGACCTGCAGCAATACGTGGTCATCTTCAGGTCACCCAGTTTCCATAACAACTGGCAGGTACCACACATGCCAATCAGTTGTTTCAGTGAAACCTCTTTTCTGGCTTTGCATCACAAATGTCTGACAAGCAGAAAATTGAACTTTTTGTAAACACAGTCCAAAAAGTACGTGTTTTATGTTACTTTAGTTTGGTGAGAAAATGAAGTCTACCTTCCTTGTCATGTTTTGCCACATATGACACAGCGTATGAAAGCCTCTTCATTAGATTTCATCGCATATATCAGCGTAACAGCTAACATAAACATATTTGCCTTGTGCTCTGGATGTTGGGAATTGAGAAAGATTTTTTGTGAGTTTAGGAAGACGGTAATAGATTCAGAAACGAAAACACAATATCATTTCTTTTGAGGCTAACGTCACACCGTCTGTTTCCAGTGACTGAATCGCAGTCGACTTGCTGATAAGAGAATGAGAGAATTTGCAGACAAAGCAAACAAATCTTTGCTTTGTTTAGAAAACAAAGCACTGTCTGTCAAACAGGACAGACAGTGAGAAAATCGATGAATCGCTAAATATCATAACCAGTAACTTTTTAAAGAAACATTTGTTTTATCGATCATCAAAGTTAGACTTTACAGTCATAGTATTACACTCACTGTACAAAAAAAAAAAAAAAAAACACAAATAATTGTCACCGTTAATCACTTAACTAGCAGGTTATAACATCTTCATATCAGCACAGACATAAATTAAATTTTTTATAGGGTTTGACATTTAAGTTTTGATTAGATATTTCTGTAAACCTTTGCATGAATGGACCATGACTGGGGCAGCATTTTTAAAAAGGGGGTCCACACACACCCCCACACCCCCACACACCCACACACACACCCCCGCACGCACACACACAGCACCGCTTTATGGCTTTGTCCTGCATTAATCATGTGGGATAACATCCACATTGTCAACGCAGCCCATCAAAAGTAAGCAAAATAACATTGTATAGTTAAGACTGACCTGCGTCTGTAATTTGCTGATAACGACGAGATTTGGGAATGAGAAGGAAGATTAAAGGAGAAGGAAAACATGAGGCAGAGGCCGCATGTCGGGTTGGTCATGAAGTGCAGCCAGTTGATCGCAGCTGCAGTCAGAGGAGCCCCGGGTAGCAGCTGACCTTTGTGTGATCGAGTGTGTACGCGCCCAAACCGTTTACTGAAAAATGAATAGCACACCTGATTTAACTGACCTTTCCTTTAAGGTCTTGCACTTGATGTGAATGTGGGGCAGGGATAGCAGATGTCTGGGAAGCCGTTCGAGCCGCTGCAATGACCCATTTACCACAAAACCTCCCTATTGTTCAAAGTTTGAGTCCTGTTACTAAAGAGATTGGCTTCTCCTTCTTGGAACTCTGCTCACAGTTCTGTTAAATGAGAGTGTGAAAAGGCAGCAGCATCTTCACTGATCTAAATTACAGGGGGGCTTGTAAAATATGCTGTTTAAATAAGTTACAAAAAAAAGTCTCAATGTGAAAGACCTTAATGGTACCACTGACCCGACACTCAATTGATATTGTCTGAAAAAGTCACCTTGAAATGATGCCGATTATTAAAGGCGTAACGGTTCAGGTACTGTCACCGTGTCGACAACCAGTCAACGTCATCCAGGTGTGAATGCAGTCAAAGAGCAGCAGATCGTCACTTTAGAAACGTCTCCACATTAAGAAGCAGAGAAAGAACGACTCCAAACCCGAACTGGAAGAAAATGGAAGAAAAGGGAGTACGACTTTAGCGAAAAGTGGCTGCGAGGGAGCCGTGCTGACTGCTGCTGGAGCAGAGTTGTTTTATGTTTTTTCTGTCTTTCTTTTGGCAGAGGCAGGAAATAAGGAGTGAGATCAGGGGAAAGATAAGCGCCGATTGTCCGTGTCAAAACCCGGAAGTAAGACCGAGTTGGAGGTTAACTTGACTGGACGGTGACCCTTAGTTCAAACACACTGCAGTGACTTGCAGACAAGTCAATGTTTAAATTCCCAAAGTGACTCATTGAGAAAACTCCGAAGCCAGTCACATCAGACTGAGCAGAATTTGGCTCAGTCTGAAATGGGGAATTTCAAGAGGATCTATAGAAAGTGACACATTTTGATGAGGGAAAGCACAGGTTAGTCAGTCATTCCCATCAGTCTTAAGAATAGAAAACATTTCAGTTTCCTTCTTCTTCTATTTGTTTCAGTTTAGAGTCACCGGGCATCGTGGATTATTTTGATCCACGATCTAAATAATAAGGAATTCAGTGGATATTTGTGGGATCTCTTCCAGTGTGTCATTTACTTTGTCTGGCTTGCTGTGAGTTTTGCGTGATGTTTAGAGAAACATGACATTCCCAGAAAACTCATTTACTCTGGGATTGACCTTAAGTTGCTCTACAACGCCTAGATTTCATTTCAGAGTCCTGCCAATGAGGCTCCCTTTTATGGACAGGTGATTAATATCACTTTGAAATGGACACTTCAGTATTTTAAGAAATATATTATCCATTAGTTATTATTTGATGCATTTTGATTCTTTTTTTTGTTGTTTTAATAAGATTTTTCAGACTCACTTTGCATCCCTGGTTGACTTGTTTTTTTTGTGTGTGATTTTTTTTTTTTTTTTTCATGAACAGTGTGCAACAGTTCAATTAACACCTGTTCTGACACTAGACAATGTCCAGGAAGTCAGTTTAACAGACTTACCTGTATCATTACATGACCTTTGGAAGCCAAAATAAATGTTTTTCTTTCTATTTTTATGTCTTTCTGACCATCAGCCATGGCGCTTTATGCACAAATTTGTTTTCAAGTGGCCCATGAGGCATCGGTGCACCATGAATCCCACAGGAAAAGAGCCAACCAAGCTTAAAGAAAGGCAAATGTTCAGAAATGTATCTAAGTTTCTCCTCCTCCGGCACCGAGTTTTCAGGACAGAAAGTAAGCATGAGAAAGTGCCTGGTGCTGGGAATTACACCACCGCTAAATCTTATTAAATAAATTAAAGTCACCATCTCCTCCCTTCGCGGCAGAAGAGAGTTGAAGAATGTGATGGAGAGCAGAAGAGAGGGAGGGAGACGGTGTGAGAGCAAACCCAAAAAGGGGGACGGAAAGATGCACAATGGCAGACTGATGCAGCGTGACGAAAGAGAGGAAGCAAAAGGGGAAAAATTCATTATTTTCCATCCTGGTCTGGTGGAAAGCTGATAAGAGAGATCAAAACCAATGAAGATGCTCATCAGAAGCACGTGTGTTGGTCTTGTTATAGACATACGATTGAGGCTGGGAGAGGAATTAAAAAATAAAGAGTGAAAAGAAAAAAACATATTAATCTGTCTCTGTAAACACAGTCGAGAAAAGATGTAAGTGAAATGAGCAGAAGGATGGACAGAAGTACAAAAAGAACAAAATTAGAAAAATAAATGAGGTTATATGGACTGGAGCTCAGGAGATTAAAAAAAAAAAAGAGGGCTTGAAAGCTGTGTGGAAAATTGTTTTCTCACAAAACCCTCATTTGTCAAATTAGATTTCCCCACTTAGAGAGACGTGTCTTCAATTTAACAAGCTAATACGCCTTCCGATCAGAGGTCCGGTTTTCATATAGTCGAGGAAAATTAGCAACAGCTGAGGGATTGTTAACCATGTCGGTTCTGATGGGGAACGGATTTAAAGAGAGGTCAGACTCTAAAATAATCAAACGACGTCCAGTTCCCACTAAAGCCCAGAACTTTTCGACGCTAAAGATTGTGTCCGCTCTCATGTCGGGATTCCAGAGCAAACCGAAGCAGAGATCCATGAGCTGCACTGGGAGCTGCAGAGGGTAATTTCAACTTCATCCTTATCTGTGTTTACACCTGGAAGCATGTGCAGACCAGCGGTGCTCCTCCATAATGACACGAATTAGTTGTGATAGGAACACCTGACTCACCAAAATGTGAAACAGCAGGAGCCGACTGAGGGAGAGTCACACAGGGTTCAAGCACAAATGACGTACAGTCGTAGTAGCACCATGGAAGTTATTTTTAGTTATTAGATTGCACACTTTTAGTACTGTCTTTGCCTTGACCCACATATCCTGTGAAAACATTTTATAATAAAACAGTGAGGGTAAATGCCAATTGACGGTGTAACAAAAGCATGTGCACAGAGTCATTTAAACAGATTTTTGCTGCAAATAGTTTCACACAATTCTCCTTAGCACAAGGCAATTTTTATGCAATTGGGGGTGCAAACTAAACTTGACCACTCTAAAATATAACTAAATGTAGTATTTAATATTAAACTGACTGACAGATTTGTAAATGAATAAATAAACTGAGTTGCATTTTATTAAAAAAACAATCATTTCCGGTCTCTCTCTTGTTCTGTTTATATGTAGGAAAGGAAAAAGAAGTTGCTAGTTGTTTCCCAACATCACTTTGCGGTGATGAGAACTCCCAGGTCAAAAGGTCACTTAGTGCATCACAACTGTTAGAGCTGAAACGCGTCTATCAGCAAGAAGTGCATAATGTCGTGTATGTAAAGCAATTTACATCAGCTGAGGAAGTAGTTAATATAGTTAGAAACTGTAGAAAAAACAAACAGGATTAAAAAAATAAGTTGTCAGCTGTCATTTTATACAAAGCTTCGTCAAGTCAGCATGCTATTTGCAATTTTATACCTTATGAAGCTGAAATCTTGTATTTAATGTTTCAATTTTGTCAGTAATTGCATCATTATTTCATATTGTTGCTTAAGCTACAAGATTATATTTCTTGTTTATGTGCTTCATGTTCAGCAAATGTGCAATTTGCCTGAGGTTTTACTTTGTTGCGCATTTTGATTATGTCGACATTTGACCACTTCAACAATGCACAGCAACACTGAGAAACAAATGTTAAATTAAGGTACAAGGGAAAAAAAATAGAAACAAAAGCTGAGCTTTAAATCAGAAAAAACAAATCATCTACTAATTAAATGTTGGTGTTTTTTAGGCGCTTCCTTTCTAGCATCTGCCAACATTTTAGTATCGCAAAGGAGAGACGAGGACCCCATTTCAAAAAAGGATGGGGAAAAAAAAAAATTGCAACGCAAAGCTGCTCGTTCTGACAGGTTGAGGTGCGCTGACCTTGCAAATGTGACTGGTTAATGCATTCATTAGTGTCACAGGGAGCATCCAGCCATGTCCAATATGTCTAAAATCTTGTCAGCTTCATGCGGGCGGTGGAAATAGAGGTCGGCGCTAAATGGGATGGGGTCTTTTATCGGGAACCGTAGCGGTGAACTGCTGGATCACTTCTTCGTCTAGCTCAATTTGTCTTGGAACATTTAATTTTAAAATGTTTTGACGAAACTCCTTTTTCCGTACGGACTACATTTTGACAAAAGCCACACTGCAGATGAATACAGAATCAGTATTAGAGCTTATCAAACTTGCTCATCGTACCTGCAAAAATCTGATTTGATCTGGAAAATATTCACGGTGCGTCACTTCTTGGTCTGTTACAACCTTCCTCCAGACTGTAGTAAATTGTTATGCTTCCTTAAAATCCTTAGGGAAAGAGATTGATTTAATAACATTTGGAAAAAGGCTACATAATAGCCTTATTTGTTCTTAGAGCAACAAGAAAATGCAGATTTTACAATTCAACTGTGAAAGTGAAAAAAAAAAATCTGGCTCTATTTGCTCTCTGAATAAGTTAACGCGTTGCTTATTCTCCCTAAAAAAAGAAATTGTCACTAGTTCGAGAATCCATACATCTGTTTTTAGAGCAATGACAGCTCCCGGCGTGAACACCTCGTTTATATTCCAGGCTCTCCTTCTCATCGCTTATCGACGTTACCACATAATTAATTTGTTTAATATCTCCCATGTGACTACTTTGCATAGCCTAAACAATTGGTCTTTGACTCTCTCTAATGCCAACGCAGCCAGTAAACACGCGACAATGGGACACGGCTATATTCGTGAAATTAAAAGAAAAGGAAAATAATAATAATAATAAAAAAAACATTTACAGGCAGGATGATGCATCAGCGAAAAGCGGGGATGATCTGTCACGCTGATCCAGGTTTATTGTGTTGTTAATCTTTGAGATAATTATGTCACCGAAAGTATATCGGTAATCACCCCTGGGGTTTTCAAGCAGCCAGAAATGCAGCGTGTTTGCTAAACTGAGTGAGTTTGCGATTGCAGATTACACCGTTGTCATTGCCAATGCAACTGACCTGAAGTTTTGTTTTGCAGAGCGCATTAAGGTGCTGCTCGCCATTTAAAAGCTTGTTTATGTCTTTGTGTTGTTGAAGAGAAAAGAGAAACAACCTGCATTGTGTCAAGCACAAAGCATAGCCTATATCTTTGCCCACTGACCACTTTTATTTTTTTTTTATCTTTGCAAGTATTCCCAGCAGGCAAACAGGCAGAGAAAATGCCCTAGACTTGGCTAAGCAGACATGGAATCAGTCATTTATTGATGCGGCTCCAAGATCAGACTAAATTCTCAGAACTCCTGAACTGCCCTGAGGACTCTGTGGGTCTACACCCACTTAGCTGGAGCTCATTTTATCCTCCACCACCACATCAAAAGTAATGCAAAGGTTCTCTTCTAAAAACTTGAGAGGTAAATTATGGCTGGCATTACTTTCTGAAATCTTTAGTTAGTAATTGCAGTTGTGTTGTTCCAGGGTTTGTGTTTTTTTTTTTCTTCATATTGTAGGAGCATATTTAAAAACTAATCCTCGTTTAGTTAATGTATTGAGATGTGCACGCTTTCACTTTCTGAAAAAGTAATTCTTTTAATTCGTAAAAAAAAAAAATAATAATAATAATAATTATTTGACCTTTGGTTATACTTTAGGTGTCCCACAAATCTCCATGCTTGAGCTGTAATTGTTTACTTTGTGTCATATCAATGATTTACCCAAATGACTCAGCCCTTTAAAAACCTTCAAAAAGAAAATAAAGGAAGGATCGTTTTTATTCATACATTAGCTTTGAATCAGGCACGGGGATTTATTTTTAAAATCTTTTAAGTTACTGGATGCCAACAACCTGTTGTGTGTAATGTCTTCAACAACCAGGTGATTCATTCCAGCGACTTTCAAACGGAAGAGGAGATTAATACTGAAGCCGCCTTCGAGAATCCACTGTCACTTATGGAGATTCTGTTTTGCCATTTATGCATCGTGGTAAAGAAGTCGCTAAAATTTGACCTCATCTTCAAAATTACAGACATCTAACGTCTCACCTGTGATTGTTACCCAATAGATTTAGAAGTGCAGCTAGTTCTGAACCCTATGAAGTGGAATATAGATTTGCTCTAGTCATCCAAAAGGTTGAGAAGGATGCATGTGAGTTGCATGTCTAAACAGGGACTCTTGTTTGTGCACCGGCGGAGTAATGGTGTGTATCCACTGTGCATTGACTCGAGCTCCACCGGTCTGTCGGCCAGTTATTCCAACAATCAGAGCAGCCTGGGCCTGCAGGAAGGAGTGCCTTAGATACACGGGTACAAACAAAGATATTCTGGGGCAGGAAGTGAAAAACACTATATAAATAATCCTATGATTTGGCCGGTATAAAATGGCTTTCGATGTGTCTGCAGCCACTGGTCGTAATGTTGCTCACATCACTGGAAAAACTAATTGAGGATTTGGTGAATATTTCTTTTCCAGTAACCTCCTTAAAATAGTGCCATGCATACTGTCTTGCAAAAGTACTCATAGCTCTTAAACTTGCATATGTTTTAGCTTCACAGCTAAAGAGTTTAGTGTATTTTATTACATTATAGACATTACAGTCAAATTAAAACTGGAAGCGAGAACGAATAATAAGCGAAACAGGATAATGGAGCAAAACATACAGATACGACTCCAAGTGAATATTTCAAAACATGTCAATCTGCAAATCCTGACTGAGGATTTCTCAACGGTAGACTGACTTAAAAGTGTGCGAGATGTCTACAAGTTTAATGATCACAGATAAATTGACTGAGCTTGAGCTACTTTGCGCCCAAGCTTGTTACGTACAATCAAACGTGTTTGTACAGAAGGTGCTTGAGTGCACACTTATTGCGGGGTTGAAAACTAACACAATCATTTAAAGATCAAATCAGTGTAGGAAGTTTATAACTTTAGCATGTTTTGGTACATTTACGTGTGCTGGGTCATCAATATTTACTCACTAATATTTCTTAGTTGGATAAAAGTGTTAGCTTTTGTAATGTTTCACAGAAAGCCAGTGGATGTTTAGGCTACTGTTGGCGGACCATTAAAGGGGCCCCGGGTCAATGCGTAATCCTCTGGCTGCCCGGCGTCCATTAGAGTATTGCGACACTCTTGGCTCACTCTGCCGAACACTATTTTAAGACACTTGGCCATAGCAGCATGTCCGGATCCCTTCACTACTCTCCATCACCCTCCGCCTGCGGACCGCTTGTGCCAGGGTGGCTTTGTCCTTGGCTGCGCAACGCATGGTCCGAGCTCTGCGTCTTAACTTCTGCGGAGAGATTAAATGGCTATCTTGATATGGAACACACAGGAGTTCAAAGGATGCTTGGTTGCTATCCAATGATGCCACATTATTCCCCATTGGAACGACAGTCTGACGTTAAGTGGCAAAAATACGGACTTTAAAAGTCACCTGTCCAGTAATAATAATTGATATCAGCAAGACCGCTCCCTGGTCATGACACCTTCCATTACGGGGTGGCGCATAGACATTGTTAAAATAAAAAAAGAATTTAAAGAATATCTAATAAAATACAACATTGTTTCTACAGCTACCTAAGAATAGTCATTTGTCTTTTTTGGGAGCAAATGAAGCTTGAACAATTCTTTGTTCAAGCTTCATTTGATAGTAATGGATAATTAGTGCATTGGAAAAAAAAAAAAAAAAGAAAATAAACACAACGCACCTGGATATTTGTGCTGCATTCCAGTTACGTGAGAAGTGGGAACTCGGGAGTTGGGTTTGACCTCTGACCCGAGGTAACAGCGCTCTAGTTAAGAAGTCCACATTTTAAAATGGCCGATGTCCATCAATATTGTTTGCAGTAGCTCTTGCAAACATAAATTTAAGCTAAGCACCACTTTCAATTGGTTCAGTTTAGAGTTGCAGGCATTCAACGTTAGCACTGATTTTTAGACACTTTTTCACGTGTGTCTTGGATTCACCACATCTTACTATTGTAGATGTGAAAGCAGCCACATTGAAGCAAAAAGACTGCTTCAATAGTCCCAACTGGGAAGTTGGAATTTCCCAAGTCCAGCCACAAGTGGAACGCAGCACCAGACATCAGAGAATTAAACTATCCACCAACATTTTTTTTTTTGCTCTTTTTCACTGCTTGGAAATCTATGAATCTAATTTAATATTATTTAATACTTTAATCAGATTTGAGCCGAATTAACCAAAACTAAACATAGATAGCAACGCAATTTGAGTATTACTGAAACCTTTGTTCTATTGAATTTTTTTTTATTTTTTTTTATTCAAACACAGATGTTTACAATATTGTGTGTCGAAGGAGGAGGGACTGGCCCTTGGCCACATTCATGCAAACACCGCCTCTGACTCCAATCGATTATTAACGCGAACTGATCCTGGCTGCTTCAAAGTAGTCCACGTGACTTTTGATAGTAAAGGTAGTAAAGGTATAGGACACGTGCAGGCAGATGAGGAGTCTATCCGCGCGAGGGACGGAGCGGATTTGTGCGCGAGCTCACCTTCCCCTTCTCTTTCTCTCCTCCCCTCTCCTTTCTTTTCCTTTCCTCTTCTGACTGAGGCGCGAACAGCTTCCTCTCTCTCTCTCTCTCTCTCTCTCTCTCTCTCTCTTTACGGAGGCAGTTTGTAATTCCTGCTCTTCATGCCAGAGCCTGCAGCTGTCTCTCGGTTGCGTCCCACCGCCACTGGTGTGGGAAGGCTTCGCAACGCATGGAGGAACAGCAGATTTATTTCCCTCCTCCCCCACCTATAGAAACCCAGAGGATTTATTTTATTTTATTTTTTTTGTAGCTTTCTAAACTATTTCCTGCGTCGTAAGGAGACCGAATGAAGGGATTTGTCAGCTGAGACGCCCCGTCCGCGATATGACGGAAATCCTCTTTAATGTTGCAGTTGTGAAGGAGGCTGTATAGGAATGTGGAATATAAGTCTCTCTCAACGGTAAGTGCTCTGAAATGTCCATCACCGTGTGTTTTTTGCCGCCTTCTTGTTAATTAAATACAAAGGCAAGAGTTCAATCATTTTGAATTGCATGAGACTGAATCCAGATAAGATTTTTCCTCCCTGTTATCTGTCTTAATAGGACAAGCTCCCGCCCCTGAAACCATGACCACAGAGTTGAACCTGACCTCCCTCCTGAATGAAACCTCCCCAAGGGGATGCAACCTCACCAAGACGGGTTTCCAGTTCTACTACCTGCCCACTGTTTACATCATGGTTTTCCTCACTGGGCTGGTGGGCAACAGCCTGGCCATCTGGATGTTTGTGTGCCACATGAGGCCCTGGAGCAGCATCTCCGTCTACATGTTCAACCTGGCCCTGGCCGACTTCTGCTACGTCCTCTCCCTGCCTTTCCTCATCTTCTACTACTTCAACAAAACCAACTGGATATTTGGGGACGTCTTGTGTCGCCTCCAGCGCTTCATATTCCACGTCAACCTGTATGGAAGCATTCTGTTTCTCACCTGCATCAGTGTTCACAGGTACACCGGCGTGGTGCACCCGCTCAAGTCTCTGGGCAGACTGAAGAAGAAGAACGCCGTTATCACCAGCGCTCTGGTGTGGTTGATAGTTGTCATAAGTATGTCCCCGATTCTTTATTATTCCAGGACAGGTCTGAAGCGTAACGCGACCACTTGCTACGACACGGCCACTGAGGACGAGCTGCCGGGTTATTTCATTTACAGCATGACTTTGACTGTGTTCGGGTTCTGCGTCCCGTTCATCATCATATTTTGCTGCTATGGCATGATCGTCAAGGCTTTGATCTACAATGACATGAACAACGTGCCGCTCAGGCAGAAATCCATCCACCTGGTCATCATCGTGCTCGCGGTCTTCGCCGTCTCCTACCTGCCGTTCCACGTCATGAAAAACCTCAACATGCGGGCGAGGCTGTACTTCCAGAGCCCTGACATGTGCGAGTTCAATAACCGCGTCTACGCCACGTACCAGGTGACGCGGGGCCTCGCCAGCCTCAACAGCTGCGTGGATCCCATCCTTTACTTCCTGGCCGGGGATACATTCAGGAGGAAGCTGTCACGGGCCACCAAGAAAACCTCGAGGAAGGGGGACACCGTCCTTCAGTCTAAGAGCGACGAGACGGCTCTCAATAGCCTGGCCGAGTACGTGGAGAACGGGAACCGCAGGAACTAACCAAGGGGTCCTTTTGGTTCTGGAAACAGATGGACTAGGAGTAAAGAAATGCACTGTGTGGACTAAAGATGATGTAAAAATTTATCAGATGATGGTTAACTACTCCACATGCTGTGTTGACCGTCGCTTGTCAACATTAATAAGCTATCGTACTGTACTGCCTTGTATTGTGTCGTACTCAAAATACTAGAGCCATTTACTTTGTTTTCCATCCTGTAGCTTATATTGTTTACACTTCGGACTAAACAAGCACCGTGAAGAGCCTGGCTGAGGGGAAACAGATTGTCGGACAGGCAATAATCCGCTGTCCATCAATATCTTCGGCTATGTACGGCTTAACGTGAATTGTATTTTCTCAAGCCACTTGCTGATGTTTAATCAATACTCATTTAGCAAGGTGAGAGATTGCGCCCGAGGAGTCGTAGGCGGTTGGAATGGCTTTTAGACGAGAACATGAATGCACTGAGCCTGTGATTGCTGAACAGATGTGCACAGCAGACATTGTAATGCACTATGAGCTGAGACTATCTGCTCTTTACCCGTTAAGCTTTGGGGGCTTTTTGTTTTTTAACCCGGTATGTATCACTGATGGAGGGCAGTGTGTGGTTTTCTCTGAGGTCAAAGTCTGCAAAGGCTCTTTTTACCAAGCATTTTTCCCTTCCAACCTCTGTCACAGAAAACAAGGGTAATATTTGCAGTATTTTCGTGCATCCGATGCTACAGTTGTTTCTTCTTTCCTTCTAGGGGGACTATACAGGATGTTGTGACTATTAAGATTAGTTTACTTCATCATGTATATGACTTTTTATAATTTTTTTTACTAATTTAGAGCTTTTCTAATGCATAAGTCCAGGCTGAAAGCAGTCCAGCAGGGTGAAAGCGTGAACGAGTGACTCACCTCAGCATGTTCTAACTACCCTTGCATTCATTGCAACATCAAAAATCTTAGTCACGATCCTTCGCTTGCTTTACAGCTCCATGAACATGTTGAAGATCTATTTGTATGAGATACCTCAAAAGTGAATTGTGCACTGTGTCTATGTTTGGCAGATAATCTTTTAGTTTGTTTCTTGTTTGTTTTATTTTTTTGTTTGTTTCATATCTGTTGTAAGACTTCTTGAGAAATTATTGTGAAAACCCTCTTTGCGTGTTTTGTGTAGATGTTTGACGTTCGAAGCCTACTAATTCCTGTGCCGTGGCCCGTTTTCAGTATCAAGAAGAAGGAAGTAAATCTGCTGTGCAAGACTTTTCTTGGCCACATGCATCTTTGTCAGTCTTTATTTGGTATTCTTTCTATGAGGAATTACCAGCTCGACATGGACCTGTAGGTATTCTAACAATATAAGAACAATACCACTGAGTAATGCTTTCAGTGTGCATGATCTAATAGTTTATGATTAATCAAGATGTAAAACAAACCATCATTGGTATAACAGTGAAAATGATACAACTTATAAATTGCAGTTATTTTATTTAGGTTAACTACAAAAGTGTGTGGTGTTTTTATTGTTGTGTTTTTATTTTTTTGTCAGCTCATTCTTCCTTTTTTCTATTATTGTCTTGTGTAAGGATAAAATCAGTATAATAAGCTGTTATTGGTTGTTTAACTGGTCAGACTATTTGCTCTGCTTGAACATGAAGTGGGCTCAACAAGTTGTTCAAAGCTTGTCAGCTGTAGATTTAAAACGTTACCATAATAGAATAAATGACGGTGCTCATTTAATTTCCTCCTTAAATATGTCCAGACAGTCAGAGTTGTCTGACTTCATTTTTATCACAGAAAAGCAGTGATGGGGAAATTATGCGTTTTTAGAGAAAATTATCTTCTAAAACCTTAAATCACGTTGATAGCAGTGACTGGCCCAATGCCAATATTTCCAAAGTAAACAGGAAGCTTAATAGCAGTCAAAAAGATGAGTTATTCAAGCACTTCGACCTTGATAATTTGAGTGCAGTGGAGTATTTTCCAAGAATTTACTTTTATAAAGAAAATAACACTTTACAAAGAAAACCAAATAGCTAGTTTACCTCTTTAACCAGAATGTGGCTCTGAAGATTACAGTAAACATTTAGTCATGTTAAGAAAGCTCTGCAGTAAATTCTTTTCTTGGAGACAAGCTAACAACACTTAGCAATACTAGCGAATCACAATACTTTTTTTTTTTTTTTGTTGGTATTTTATGTTTATAGATACTTAAGAAACATGTTCACCACATGTTGTGTAGTAGCATGGACATGAAAAAATTTGCGAGATTTTAAAAAAGTGTTGAAAATGCAAACAGTCGGACAGCCACACTGGAGTTGTGATTGACGTGAAACCATCTTGGGAGTTTAATGTTCAGGGAAATGGCAGTCCAATTTTGGAACTTAAAAATGAAATGCTCATCAGTATCCTTCAGCAGAATATACAACAAAGGTTTTTTTTCTTTATCTCTTTAATTTTTAAGTTTTGTTCTGCTTCTGTCTTACTGAACTCATTAGCATTTACTAAGGTTGTACTTATACGACGATATCACAGGTCTAGATATTTCTGCAGTCGTCAGTCTGTTATGGAGCAAATAATTTCTACAAGTAGGAAGATGCTGGGAGTTGTTCTGCTCTGATCAGGAATCCTAATCTGTCAAGTTTAATAAGAGTAGAATAACTGTAAAAAATGTCTTAAAACAGAGATTTCTAGAAACTAATATACTGTTAAATTCCAGTATGAGACAATGCTTTAAGAACATAAGGTTTAAATGGCATGATAGTTATAAAATGGAAGTAGAATGAAATTAATGAAAAATTGAAGGGGCAAATCTCCCTGCAGCATTTAAAACATGTCATCCACAGCAACAAGATCAAAACTGGTAACTTTTAGCTTTACATAACGGCTTCTAATCCCTGACGGTTACAAGGACGAATTGGTGGAGCTTGGTCCACCTCTGTGTTCTTCCTCCCACTCTACCTCTGCGCCGCCGCTTGACTTTCTCTTTCAAGACAGCCAAGAGGAAGTGAGCGGATGAGGGAGGAATAAAGAGTGGCACCTTTTTCCTCTTGGCGTCTACTTAGACAGCCTTTGTGACCGTCACAATGGCACGGAACTATCGATGCAGACAGGGGTGTGAAGCTGTAGCCAAGAGCCCGCGGCTGCCGCACAGTGTTGTGAGCACAGGAAGCCAACAAACTCTCCTCTTGAGAAAAAAGAAAACAAGCCCATGACTACAAACTGCTTTTGATTTCCTGGCAAGTCAATGCAAAACTGCATTGACTTGCCTCAGTGAAAGCATGTTTATGTGTTTGCCACTGTGTTGAGAGATCTTGGGGGCAACGTGGACCTCGGTGTGGTGGGTGGTTGGGTGTTGAAAAGCATGCCTCTGGGACAAGCTGATTATTCGTGCAATAACTACGCTCGCTCCTCCTAAACACAACGAAAGTGAGAACCCGCTTTGTGAACCCGAGTGTCAAAAATTTTGACTCGCAGAGAGTTGGGATTCTCGCCAGCGTCTCCTCCCCTGCCGCCTTTCACCTCCTTTCTCTGACATGGTTCTCTAAATCTTCTGAATGAAACGTTGAAAAATGGGCTTTTGTTCGCTGCACTTTGGAGGGGTGGGAGGAATTCAGCAACACATAAGCACAAGTGGGAAGAGCCGTCGATGAAGCTTGCATGTTTTCCTGACTGCAGCCAGGGCTGCTCTAACGCTATATTGCTGACCTTTGTTCTGAGAGATTTACAGTGGATTCCTGGGACCGCATCCATATCGATCGCAGAGCAACCCCCGCCTGAGCTAAACTACTTCTGATGACCACAAAAAAAATCCTAGAAGCATTCAAAACACTAATGTGTGGACTTGATGAGTAACCCGTTGTCCAAATAATCACCAGGGAGCCACTGTGACGTGACGAGGAATAAAATTCTAACGCGTTGTTCAACCGCGTGCAAAAAACTGTAAGCTGTGGTTTTATAAACATTTCAGCTGCTACGCAAAGTACAACAGCAACCAAACATTTCCACATGTAACATAGTAACAGCATGTCGGTTGCTCAATGGGTGTCAGGTCTGCTCCTCTGCAGTTGATCCTTTTTTATTTTTACTTCGTAGTAAAGGTTTTGGAAAATTTGTAGAGAAATTCGTTTGGTGTCGTTCCTGTTTGACACTTATCTGCGAGTGGCTTCGTCTAAACGGGAGAGAAAGACACTTTAAAGCCTCTAAAAGCCTCATTCAGCAGCAATGGTTTCATCACAGACGGGCAGGTTGGTTACTCAAGCCTCCATGCTAAAGCAGCTGCATGCCTTCAGATTGAACAACAGGACGCTGCTCTCTTCTCTCTGGGATCAGGTACATGACAACATATCTAATAAAACTCTTAGACGTTACCGACTTATCTGTCATCCAGATGTTGTTAAAATGTTTGTTTTTTCCCCCCTAATTTCTATTATTTTCGCAGCCGTTTACTATAGAAATATATTAGAGAAACAGTTTATTTTGTCTCATTATAGCCACAAGAGTCATCCTGATTATTTCCGAAAGACCAACACTAAAGTGGTGCATGACACCAATGAGGAAGTCTTTTTCCATTTGTTTACAAATACAAATCTGAAAAGTGTGGTGTGTATTTGTGTCCAGCTTCCCTGAGTGAACGGTTATAGAAGTACCCCTGCTGCAATTTAGTGTATATCCGCTTTGCTCATTGAGAGACTTAAATTTTTGCCAAATTTTCTTGCAAAACGGCTCTACTTACATCAAACTACATGGACTGATGAGTATCATCACAGATTCTCAATTGTATTTAGCCCTGAACTTTGACTGGACCATTCTAGCATGTGAATAGGCTTTGTTTTTTTGTTTATATTGTTGTGCAGCTTTAAAAAATTGTTGATATGCATTTGTGAGTGTAAAGAAGGAGCAGCTTTTCTTGGGTTTGGGTTTTTCATTTATATATTCAGCTTCAGTAGCTTTATTATTTTTTTTGTCACAGATGGATTGCTTCAAAATCAAGAACTACGGGATTTCAACTTTATTTTCTGACCTACGAGACACGACGCTTCTGTTCTCCACCCAGGACTTTCGACAAACTTCTCCAGAGTTTATTGAAATAAAGATGTATCAGCTTAGAAGTTGTCTCTGGATCCAGAAATGAAACAACCTTAGCAATAATCCTCAACAGGGAACAAACTGAGAGAGAGAGCAAACTCCTCCCTGAGTCTATCGGTGCGAAGCCCAAGCACAATTCGCTTCCCTCAACCCAAACCAGTTCACTGGGAGAACACATTTGGCTGATGCAATCTGGCCGGCATTACGCCGTTATGATCTCGTCAACCAGCAGATCATAGTCAAGAGCAAGTGGCGGAAGCATTCCGTCTGGGGACGCTGGGATTCTGCTAACTTGCAGATTAGCTGCGCTCTCTCAAAAATGCGATATAAAGTAGCATTTTCTCAGGGACAAATTCAGCTGAAACATTTCATCAAGTTTACATTCCCATCTCACATTCATCCTCCAATGGATAAACAAGTTGAAAAGACGGCTTTTATTTTTAAATTTCGGGGAGTGGTAGGAAGGCGGCTCTGTGGGGAAACGATTCGCCGGTGAGTGGAGAAAGAACGTGTCCCACAGCTGACAGAGAGTTGTAAAGAAACTCCACTCCCGGTTAAAATTACGAAGCAAATTCTGAGAATTAAAGTAAATCTGTGGATCACCATCAAGCCCATTAGCAGTAGTAAGCCCAATCGATACCACTTTGGAGAAAATGACTCAGTTCTACAAACTCAAGCTAAACACATTTGAAGAAATGATACAGAAGTAATTTTGACAACAAAAAAAAAAAAAAGCTTAAGCCATTATTTTAGGAAGGTGAAACTATTCTAACAAAAGGATGTTTCAGTTTGTAATGGGTAAGGCTCATGGAGCATAAACACTTTTGCACTGCTCTTTGTAAGGCTCCAAATTAAATTTAAATTGTTTTTCCCCAATAAGCGGCTCGCTCCAGGTCTGAGGACACTGAGTTCACTAGTAAGACCGATAAGCCCTGAGAGCCATTTATAATGTGTGTTTACACACAAACTGGTTCGGTGACTTTTAGGAAAAAAGTCACTGGACCACTTTGCGGTTTCCAGCTGCAGCAGCTAAGTAAACATACGGTAGAAATATTTGAAGCAACGTTTGGTTCCATTAATTCAACGCACAGCGTTGCTTTGATAGATATTAGCGTATGTTTACTGGCTGTCTGCAGAAATTGGACCGAACCAAACAGTGCAGTGAGAGGCCCAGCAGTGGTGATGTGAGACAGAAGCGACTCGTTTTGAATGATTTCCGCAAACTTCTTTTCGGAAGGCTTTTCTGAGGCAACAGATCCAGACTCCAAAACCCGAGACCCGATGCTGGTTGCCGGGTCGGTGAGGCCCACACCTTATTCGCTACCAAAACAGCTGAGTCCGGCGATGCATTTTCAAATGCAAAGAAGCACGCCCATATCGTGCGTGTTCATTATAATCAACATGCCAGTCAGCCGTCTCCGTGCGATAAAATGCACCGTTTGGAATCGCTCCCGCTGGCCGTAAACACCCAGCGGATGGGCATACGATGCCATCAAACATGGCGCCACAGTCGCTGTCAAAGCCAAAGTGAAAGAATGACAGGTTGCAGAGAAGACTTGGCTGTAGGAATAGATTGTTTGCCCATAAACCTGTCTCCCGGGCGATCACACATCAGGAAGTTGGTGTTTTTGGCCCATATGTCTGTACCGACGGCAGATTACTTGGAATTCCAATGAGCAGGAATAAATTACAATAAAAAAAATAGCAGCAAAAGCTTCGGAGAGTGGACAAAATGTATCTCTTGTGATAAACTACTAGGATCTTATCTTTTTTCTTTCTTCTCAGTGTAATTTCAGCAGTAATAAATAACGTGAGACATGCAGTACCTCCCAGAAGCATTGGCAACATTTGAACCTTTACACGTTTTTGTCGTGACGGAACTGCAAACTTTGATGCATCTTTCGTGACTGACAAAAGCATGTGGGGTTGAGGAAATCGATATATGGGCTTGAATTTTTTTTAATACATAATTAGGCCTACGCTGCCTGGACAGGTCACCAGTCCATCACACGGCAACACAAGCCACCAGCGTCCAGGAATACACAAACATTGTAATTTAATTGGGTTTTAACATCTGTAGTTTTATGATTTGTAGTTGTTGGTGTGTTGTGTTACTTTTTTTTGTCTCGAGGTTGCATACAAACAAACAAGCATGCTTATGCTTTACTTTAAAGTGTCTTTAAAGTAAAGCAATCTATAGTGTGCACATAAGTGTGGTTAACTTTAAACTTGATCTGCTGCCTGTTTTTTGGTGTGTGCGTGTCATCACTATCAGTTTATTATTGTGCTGACATATCTATGCTGTCATCGTGTCATGGCCGACGCCGCTCTGCAGAAAGAGTAACAGCTTGTTAAACCCACCGACGGCTCAAGGCTCTTCCCATTAGAAGCCCTTTGAAATCAAACTCTGGACTTCCACGCTCACTTTTCGCCCGCGGCCTAATCTGAAGCCGTGGAATTGCCAATCTTTTTAATGTTGCCAGACAGGCATGGTCACAATCTGGATCTGACACTCGCATGGACAAGCACAAACAGCTCCTCTGCTTCCGAGTAACGCGGCAGAAAGAACCAGGAATTGCTCGCGTTTCTTTACTGCACCGTCACGCTTTGCCGTCTTTCGAGTTCTGGCGCCAGAAGCAACACGCCGGAGGCCCAACAGAAAAGAGGGCGTGTGAGAACGTGGCTCTATTTTTGGCCGTCTTTTCAGTTTATGATCAATACCTTCGCAGCCGCTGTTGACAGTCGTCATCGATCAGCGTGAGCGATCGGCTTATTCCTGGCCATCTTTCAGCGAACCTAACTCTGTGATTGCGCGCTGTCGGATAAGAAATGAGCCTGTCCCGACCGCTCAAGCCCCATGCAGCATCCCAACGTGTTTTTGATGGCGTTGGACTCAAACACAACTCTTTTTTTCTTCTTTCTGTGATTTCCGACTATTTTATATTCATAATGAAACTGCTTTGAGAGTCATGAATCAAAGTAAAAACCGAGTGATTTTCAAGGAGGCCGTTTTCCACATGGCTTGGCGGGGGTTTGGTAATGAGAGTGCAGACGAGCGATAAGAAAGATGGGAGGGTCCCGCTGCTTTGGCAAATAGAAAAGATCCAAAGATAAGGCCTGACAACAAGAAGCCGAGAACGAACGAAAGTGAAACAAAATGAGAAGGAGGCATTTTTTAAATAATCTTTAGATAAAAGGAAAAGCAATCATGGAAAGAAACTTTAAAAGTTGAAGCAGTTTGACTGAATTTAATCATCCAACCTCCTTTGAGAGGTCTTTTTTTTCTTCTTATCACTCTGCGCAAATGTTCTGAAAATTGATATTTTTTGTTCACCACCATCTTTAGGTGACCCTAAAGTTGTCGAGTTTGTCTAGTTTTTGAGAATGCAAAATTCAGAAACCTTTTTATTTATTTTATTTTTTTTCTGGTGAGTCCATTCTTTCTTTGTGCCAATTTCATGTGAACATGTCCAAACCTTTTCGGAAGGTTCTTGAAGAATAAGAGACATTTCCTGTACATGCAGAACTGGTTTTAATTCCATGCTCCTAATTTGCATGAGAGCTGAAGAAAAGTTGTGTCACCGCATGGCATGGTGGTGTTTTGTTGAACGTTTTCATTTTCTATTTTGTTACTGTTATTTGTTTGTTTTGGGAGGTGATGTACTTTTGTTTCTACCATTTAAAAAAAAGTAGATATATACATATTGCACTGGCTTTCTCAGACAAGATTTTAGGAGGTTTGTACAAGGCCTGGATGTTTCCTTTGGAAGGAAATGCTGCTGTCTTTAATCAGACACATAAAGAGTAAAACAAACTTCTGCTGCTGCTACTGCTGCATTTAAGACAGAACCAGAAATTGCAGAAAGAGCTGCAGAAATAACCTGTTTTGCTGTTGGCCTCCTGACGACTTCGCCGACTTGTTTCCTTTGCTTTACAAGGCTCTGTACAAATCTACAGATTGAACCTGCATCTGTAAACTCTCTGCAGCTCAAGTGTTTGAATGAGTCAATTCAATCAAAAGGCGACTCAGCAAAGTGTGAGTGAAAGGTTGTGCACACCTATGCAAACAGCTTATTGTACCTCGTTAATATTTACATTTCTGGTTTGCATACCAGTTGATTGTGGGAGATACATGAAGCAACAACAATTTTAAATTTTATATATACATATATATATATATATAAAATAAAATGTAAGAATTTGATAAGATTGTACACCTTTTTAGATTTGTTCTATATATTTCTTTAAACAAAGCACATAACATGTTTCCAGAAAAAAAAAATGTTTTTGAAAAAAAAAGTACATAAAAAATGCCTGAGGAAAACAAAACAAACAAACAAAAAGTACCATCTCTTCTTATCACAGCCCAAAATATTTTTGCTGAAAAATAAAGCGTAATACGCCCGCTGCCCATGTGCCAGGTGGCTGGTTAGTCTTTCTGCAGATCAGGGAGGTTTAAATAAGGGCTCGTTGTATCGATTACTCCATCCAAGCAGTGTGTCACTGGGTGGGATTCAAGAGATTAGCCCCATAGAAACAGCAGCAAAAGAACTTGCAGAAAGCACTACCCGCCATTCAGAACACGTCCTCCCATGAAGATCCACGTCTGTTTAGATCAGGCTCTAACAGAGTTCCATAAACTTCCGCATATATAAGTACTGTTTACGTTTCAACGTGGAAGACCACTAGAAGTTGGCAACACGTCCCATTCTCAGCCCACTTCCCTGTCGCTATAGTCCACTATAGTCAGTCAGAACGGAGAATGTTGACTTTTAAATTTCCATTAGTGCCCCTGGGAAAAGCTTGGGAGAGTGTAAATTTCCCCTGCACGTTTAAACGCTTCCTGTTAAAACAGAAAGGGAGGAAGTATTCAGACCACTGGTCAGCACCAGTGGGCTGAACAAGTAACGTCCATCATTACAGGTCAGCTCTGCAAACCTTTTTAGAAATTAACGTTGAAATTCAAGAGATTATTTTATGTCCCACTGCTGAAAATGAAAGACCCTGTTTATTTTTTTTTTAAATATTATAAAAACAATACAGAGAAAACATAGACACTGATATGTAGAGTAATTTATAAGTCAATCTCTCATGTAAACATTCACAAGTAAAAAGTTTGTTAAGGCTAAATCGGGTGCTAACATTACTCAGACTGTAATAACCTTATAATTTCTATTTTTCACAAAAACAACATTAAGATGGTAATGAGTCAAGCGACTTTGGCAGGAAGTTGTCCAGAAGCTTCCCCTTCAGCTTAAGTAGTCGATTTAGGAAGTCAGTTTATATAAGGAGTTTATAAAAACCACAATCAAGATTCTAAATTTTGCAACGACGAGATCTGACGTTTCACAAAGTTACTGGGGGAGGTTTGAAACGGTTTTATAGGCATTGTTTTATCCCTTATTACACAGTGTGGCTTTAATTATGTGTTATTACATTTTAAAGCCCAATTTTATTACATTATCGCGTATTGTGGCATTAGATACACCGAAGTTTACCAAACCTTGGCCTTGAAATTTAGCTACGTAGGAGTTTTCAAAAAAAAAAAAACTATCAACTTCATATTAAACCAATGTTTTCAGGATGTTCTTCGTCACTTTTAGGACTTTTGGGAGAGAGAGAGAGATTCTCTAGGAAATATGTGTGGCAAAGTCAGTAGAGCACACCAACATGAACTGGTGAGGGACAGGTGGGTCAGAGAGGGTATAGACCACACAGAGCCCTGGAGGAAGCGGACCCTGTCCACCACACTTCTTCTCAGTTTGGTGTATCATTTCAGACATGAATTGTCTGTGCAGAGGTCGTCCCCACCAGATTTACAGTCAGAATCCGTCACAGGGCAAGGCGCGCAAAGGGTAATCCGGGGACGTGAACCGGTCAGACGCGAGAGTCACAAGAGAAGTGAAAGAGAGCAAAAGAGAGGGAAGCAGGTTTAAGCAGCGAACAGCCCAGTTGACAACAGGGAAGGATAATCAGGCTGATAGAGATGCAGCCTGACAACCTGACAAGGAAAGAAAAAAACAGGTGGCATAGACCAAGGCCTCAAAAACGAATCAATATCCTCAACTTTGAGACATCCGATTCTCTTGGGCTTGAGCTAATAAGCATTTTAGTTTAGCTTTTGTGTTTCAACACACAAACTAAAAAGAATGGGATTATGTGCATGTCCAAATTGGATACTTCTGATCCAGTGGTACGCTTACTGCACGTTCTTGCACCCAGTCCCAAAGTGTTTAATACTGTCACATCATGTTCTTTACAATTGTTAATGATCCACCAGCAATAAAAGCTGATAATCTGGAGCTGGGCCTCCTGTGGGAGACCTGCTTCCTCCACCGTTCGAATGCTTACCTCGTGACTCTTTGAGGTGGAACTCTTTTATCGCCGCCGCTCCGCTATTATTTTAGGTGTGTTTAAAGAATAAAATGTGCCACGGGGAAGGTGTTGCCATTCGCATCCACATCAGGATACGATTTCATCAGCTTCCTGGTACAGAACCCGAGGCAGCTGTGGGATTGGGATTGATTACATAAGGAGTCAACTCAGATGAAGGCTTATCAGATTTTCTTCTCGCAGTGTTTCTCTCACCCCCCGACCCCCCTTTTTTTTAATAAGCGTTTTACTAATATCAAGTAGCCTGTATTGTAAATGCATGCTGGACTCGTTCATTAGCAGAAAGAGACGCAGAGTGCCTTTTGCCTTTTAAGAAAAAGCTTACACGACGTTTTGTTTTTGCGTTTATTTCCAAATCTGCAGAACAACCACCATCATCACATGGGCATGCACACCCAAACATCTGAGGATCTAGCCTTAGTCAGAGAAAGGCAAAAAATGTCATAAAATATCACATTAATGATATGCGATGACAGGATTTGTTTGGCCAATTTCACCTCTGACCCCCTTCTCTTCCACTTCAGATTCTCTCTTTTTTTTTTTCCTCCTAATTTCCTCCATGATCAGTCGCTCAGCCTTCAGGCGCCTCCTTTTTCTCCTTTAGCCTTGTTGTTCAGATTCTATTATCCTGCGCTGCTTGACTGCCTCCCTCTATGAATCTTAGCGGTGCGGTGTGTGTGTGTGTGTGTGTGTCTGTGAGCGTTCATGTAGTCGAAAGCGGGTGTGAGAGCGCAGTGAATCCGACAGCTCCAGGTGATTAATGTTCTGGGGCCGGCCAAGGTGAAGAGTGGCTACACTCACGTCTCCGTGCGCCACCGCTAATGTACACACACACACGCACACCCCTGCACACGCCCGCACGCATGCACCTTACACAGGTGTCCTATTTGTGTCCCATCATGGCGAGGAGGAGGGAGGATGTCAGTCTGAGAGGCTTGTGTCTCACTCAGCAGACTGTTTCACGTGGGGGGGAACTGAAAGAGGATCCAGCCATAAAGAAAGGAAGTGGAAGTGATGCTTAAAAGAAGCTGCTTTGCTGTGAAGAGGAATTAAATGTGAAACTACAACAAAAGAATTTGTCACCTTTCACATTCCCCCCCATTTCTATAATGTTACAAACACTTGCTTCAATGTGTTTTGTTTGGATTTGTGCAGCACACCCACGTAGAAATGGTTGGCATGACACCTGAAAGGTGAGAGGTGTTTGTATTAGGCTCTTATCTTCACCCTGTTGGAAGGTGAACCTCCGCCCCAGTCTCAAGTCTTCTGCATCCTTTAACATCGCCTAACAGGTTTTCTGACATTTGTTTGGTCTCAGTCAACTTTCCCTTAATTCCAACCAGCACTGTCGAGACACTGTATAGGAATGTTTTACCGTTTTACATGTTGGTCAGGGCGTTTATTTTTGTCTGATCTGACCACGACACTTTTTTCCACATTAGCTGTGAAACCTCACATGTTTAGAAATGCATTTGATTCATAACCCTGGGATACAAAAAAACAATATTTTTGGAAGTTATCTATGTTTCTTCAACTGAATGAGGACTATTTTGCATTTCTGAATCCAAAAATGACATCAGGTTTTATTCTAATTTGATTTTGAATAATCCGATCTCCTGACTATGAATTGATTACAGTTCTGTGACATTATCAGTTCGTTTCAGTTAATATTTGTCATCCAAAAAAAAGTTTTAGGAGCACAAACATTGTTTTCTAACAGAGCGTATTGACTAAATGTTACAAACTCGGATTTCTGTAAATCTGATAAGAGTAAACAGATGTAAATTCAGCATTTCGTCTTCATTGTGCAAAATTCTCCGTCTCTTTTACGTCCTGATGGAATCTCATCACTCATTGATCCCAGATTCTAAGGAAACAGATCCATCTGTGAGAACATGTCATGAATTTTGACGCTTATGTTGCATCCATGCAACATCAGTTGACCTGATTGATCAAAACCAATGGCATTTTTGGATTCAGCACATCAAAATTACCCTAAAACAGTTGAAAAACTCCAGACAAGTTTTTGGCTGTCGACCAGTGTAATAACCAGAACACTGATTATTGGATGTGATGCAAATTTGCATGATGTCATTTGAAAAAAAAAAAAAAAGTTATGTTTGTTGCCTCTTTCACAATTGGTTGCTGTATTTTGTTTTCATGGAGTAAAGCACTTTGCACTGCCTTGCTGCTGGAATGTGCTGCATAAATAAACTTGATCACTTCACAACAATTCAACAAGTTCAAGACGTATGAATAATGTTGCAAAACACCAACTGTTTCATATTACAGTTCCCTATTCACCTATTCTAAAACCTCTAAACAACAAAACAGTATTCCTTCTGGGACATGTCATGTGTGTGTTTCCATGCACACACTATGGGTGTGTGTAAGTGGATCCACCCGTCCTGGATTCTCTGCTAAACTTAGATGGGCCACCGGGGTTCATTCACGTTGGGTTTTTTTTTCTCTCCCCAGATTGGGCCGATCTGAGCACCTGGCGCTTCATCCCGGCTCATCCGAAAGCGCACGACCTCGCCCGTCAGGAGAGTATTGATCGAGCTGGAAACAGCGGTGGGAGGCGCCGACGGGAGTCACAAGCCGCTGAGCACGCAGCCAGCTTAAGGTCATGTCAAACGCTAATGCAGATGAATTCGGCCTCTACCGTGTGTGAGCGAAGGGAACCAAAACAGACAGGACAACTCGCCTCTGTAATCTTCGTAGGTCAGGTTTTCCGAAAATGAAAAATGCTTCTGTGTCTGTTGTGTTTTTGTTTTGCTTTGGAGGCCAGAGGTCAAATTTTCCTCCTTTTTCCACAGAAAACAAAGTTGAGAAATGCAAAGTTGAGAAATGCAAGATGGTCAGAATAAGTATCGGCTGCATTCGAGTTTCACTTTCACCTCGGACGCCTTTTGTGATGTTGTGTTTAACCGATAATCCTGTTTAAAACATTGTGACCGTATTAATATCGCGGGGCAAAATGTTGTATGTGATTGCAACAATTATTAAGCTACTAATAATTGTTAAAGCATTTAACAATTATTAAATTGTTAAATGCATTTTGGCGACTTAACCCTCCTGTTATGATGCAGGTCAAATTGACCGGCTTTAAAGTTTAAACATTTTTTTTAAATAGTTGGAAGTATTTGTTCTGCATGAAACGTTTTTTCTATTTGTATGTGCACAGATTTCTATGTGCACTCTACATATAAATTGAAAAATTGCTACCCCCGCCTGCGTTTACTTTTCACATAGATACTGTTCGGCAGTCAGTTTTACCAGGCAGTGAAATTGAGGGCAAAAAGGGTCAAAAAATGTCAAATTCTATATGTTTCCTTGCAGCTATAAACCATATTTCACCACACAAACACACCACACACATACAGGCACACAAGCCCGCTTTCTCACTTTTCTCTTTGCTAGGAAACTGCGAGAAAGCATGTCTTCATACAACTTTTGACGAAAACCTTTTCTGTTCTCGAGGGCAAACTCCACCCACTCTGAGTGGACACTCAGTCTGTGGGGTGGGGGGGACATAAATACTCTCTGCATGACTCATACTCTCTGCCTTGATTTTAATCAGCGGGTCAGTTTGACCCAGAACAGAATATGTGTCTCAGGTTCAATTGTAAATATCAAAAATGTAATATAAAAAAAATTGACAAAAAATCTATTTCAAGGATAATTGTTTTTTTGTGTGTAGGTTTTAAATGAGTAAACGAGTAGGTTGTCTTCATTGATCCTTTATTTGTGAAAAAAAAAAACATCATTGCACAAATATTGATTGAAATGGTTAGTAGTGGAGTTAATAATCAGATGCAAAAATGTTTTGGAGGATTGTTTTGGTTTCTGATTCTATTGCATGGTTAAACACTCCACGGGTCAAATTGACCAAGGAATATTATTGCTGTACCTCAGAAACGAACATAACAGGAGGGTTAAATAGCTAACTTTCTTTACTTCTCATTTCTGATACAGTATGAGCAAGTACTGTACTGTAAACATCTTATTTTACAATCAAGAACTCAGACTTTCCCTTTGAAAGGTGGAAGTGATTTTAGAGTTTTTCATGCTTTGTGAGTTTCTTTTTCTTTTCTTGAGAGCCTTTACAGTCATTTCTCTGACCATGACAGAGACTGAAACTTTTGGGCAAGGGAATAAAAAAAAAAACTAAAAAAAAACTAGGAAACTATCTACATCAGATAAGCAGTATTTGAGAAGTCAAACTATCAGCTGATAATCTCCCGTAAACAAAGTTTAGACTATCAGATCTTGAAAAGAACGTAAATACTGCAAGCTCTGTGGAACTGTGTTTGATATTTTATATATAGAGGCAAATTGTCTCTTTGATAAACAGCTGGTAAAAAAAAAAACCCCAAAAAAACGGCCTAAATACTGGATCTTCAATAGTTTGTTGTACAAAACTCAACACTGACTAACCTCCTGAGCTCATGAGCACCTCATGCTTTAAAGATTTAAAGGTCACAATCATTTGGAATGGAACTAAATGTTGCAATGCGCTGGTACTGCACAGAAAACCTGAGATAGAAAATGGGTAACAGCACGTGAGGAATCCTTTAAAAGAAGTATTGATCGGGATTAAATTTTAAAAATATTGCAAGGACGAGGCTAATTATAAATTAGAAGACAATAACGACAGATGGTTTATGAAGATTTGCACAGCATTAGTTCATGTTTTTCTCAGCATATTTTATTCATCTATACATTTGCTGTCCCGCCTACTTGCCTTGTGACGAGCCAAACGAGACTTTGTGTCGTTTGTCAACAGTTCCACAGATTCCAGACACGTGTTGTTGATCCTCCAGGATCACTGCAGGCCTCTTAGCCGTTTCCCTGAACACTCGTCCGCTTGCCTCACCTGTCAGCTTGCAAAGACAATCTGGCTGTTGTCTTCTTAGGTCTTTATAGTGCTGTTTGTGAAGCGTAAGTATGGTAAACTTACTTTCTATTATATTCTTAGGTGGCGGGGGAATTGTAAATACCTCTATTTTAAACTTCTGTTTTTAAAATAAACCTCACCAGTATAAAGTGTAATTCATTAGTTTTTGAAGTGCGTGTTTTTATTTCTTAAGAAACAAAAACAATGTAACTGTTGACTGTACAATGAAAGCCCTTCCTGTAAACTCAGACATGTAAACTAAAGCTGATGGACGAAGAAGGTTTGAACATGATCCGTGTATTCATGTTACGAGAAATCAAAACATAATATTAAAGCACCTATATGCAAAATCGTTTTAAATTGCTGCTGGCCAAATTGTGCAAGTCCGACGCAATTTCATTTCCTTTCTTTCCCTTTTTAAAGAGTCCCTCAGGTATTTCCCCCAACAGGAAGATAATGTCCGGGAGAGGAAGCGCCTGACGTCTTATTTTGATAGCTGAATTGCCGCCATTGTATCAGCGGCAACAGTAATTGCATTGCTGTTGGCAGTCGGTCAGCCCCGAGTCTCTTTCTTCCCATTCCCAAACGATGACATCTGCTCGTCATAAGAACATCACGTTCGCCCGGAGGACTTTGCACCAAAAATGAAAAAAGAAAAAAACTGCTGCACCCCCCGAACCCATTTTTAGGCAACTTTGGAGCTGCAAACCATGAAACGAAAACACCCGTCACCGCTCAGTATGAAGAAGTCGGTGAGGAAGTGAGAATGACAGACTCGTCACTTCGGTGACGATGGCTGCCGTGACTCTCCGCCTTAACCTTTGACCCCCGGCTCTCAGCTGTACTGATCTGTCCACCGCTGTATGTATTATTAATGACTGCCAAATTCCACACATGAAAGGCCGGCTTTGTGGGCTGGCATGAAAGACCCTGTGTCCACTCCCTCGCTGTCCCGCTGGTCGCCTGTTTTCTGCTCTCCGCCTTCCATTAGGTTTCTCTCTTGCGCTGAGTTTCCTGCTTCAGCTCGGCGTCTAGACTTTATTATCCCTGTCAGCTTATCACAATGATATCATGTCTTTGTTTGCGTTCACTCCTCCTGAGCAACACTGTTGTCTCATGCCGCAATACGTCAATTAAAACCTTACATGTATTTGTGCTCCGTTTTCTTTTTCTTGTATGGAAAGAACTTAAAATACTCAGAAATCAAACTAGAGCCCCTTCTTGCTGGTATTTTGTACTCTAGAAGTTTCTGTTCTGAGTGAGTAAAATCACATGAACACTTGACATTTCTTGCACCTCTCTGTGGAGCCAGTGGCTCACATGGGCTGGGATCAACAACAAGTTATGCAGGAAATGCCAACAGTGGCAGGGTGTGGGTCTGCTGCCCTCCACTGGACAGAAAACGTTACTGCGACAATGTTTATTGTTGAGTTGCTCTGAGATTAGTTTAGTTAAACATTACACAAATGATGACTTGTCGGATAAATGCATGTTTATTAGTTTGTTATTGCACATGTTCAGCCATTTAACACAGTTTTTACATTGCATATTCAGTCATTTAGAATATGCATTCCGATGAGTACTTTCAGACTGAAGGTACTTTTTGAAAATAACCTAGAAGCAGGTATCAGACGTACTTTTCATGAAGCACGTTTTTTTTTAATTTTTTTTATTAAATGTGTTTCTTAAATGATCTGATGTAATATCAGATCATCAGACCATCGTGATGTAATATTGACAGTCTAGATCTGAATCCAACTCAGAATTTTTTTAAAATTCTGAGTTGGATTTGTGAAAAAGTAAAAATAAGAAAAAGTAAAAAAAAAATAAAAATAAAAAAAATGGTTCTCCTTCCACTCTGCCTCAGCTCAAAGAAATAAGGGGAAAAATAAAACATAAAAAAAGAAAGTCTTTACACGTACACAACTGACAGAAACACAACCCAAAAAACCCACAGAGTTCTTGAAAGTATTGATCCAGAGGGTTGTCAATACAAGGCACATCTTTCTGCTTCACAGTTATGCATAATTCTGCATTGGTCTATCATATGAAATCCCAAGAAGATGCACTGATGTTTGTTTCTGTATTTTGACAAAATGTAGAGAAATCCAGGGGCTATGGAAGCTTTTGCAGGATGCAGTATTCGCTCCCCTTTATAATGCCCGTAGCAATTTCAAATATAAATAGAAAAGCACTGGCTAGCCACTAGTTCGTCTTGAGTCTAATGTCAAGATGGCTTTGTGTATCCCTGCTTTAGTGTCTCATGCTGCCGAAATGATTAATGAGTCTGTCCTTGCAGCTGAATTCTCAACACAAACGGTGAGTGGGGATGTGATTAAAGTAAGGTAATTATTTCAACGGGGGGCAGCTGTAAACAGCATGTCAATTTACATATAAAAAAAGTGCCGTTTTACCACAAGCCTTCCCTCTCGGAGCCTTAAAGTTCGATTTTAAATGTCTCAGTGGATTGTAAACATTATAAGGGAACTTTCCTTCGTTAATTAACAGATTGGAGACTTTTTAATTAGTCTGCCATGAGTTTGTTTCACAGGAAGAGGACTGAGAAAGGAAGGCTTGTCTCTTTCAAATGTATTGTGTTTGGTAAATAGATGCACCTTTACCTTGATATAAAGTTCATGCTCTGAATTAGATTCAGACACAGTTGAGATGAAGACTAACAAACATGTGATCTCTGATTTAAGAAAGAAGGGAAAAGCAAATATCTTTGGATTTTTAAAAGTTTAGGAAGCAAATCTAAACAAGCTCACTGGTTAAGCAAGTCAGCCATGTTGAAACACAGTTATTTATCTCAATCACACCTAGTGATTGTTTTCTGTACTTAGATATGAGACTCTGGAAAAAATGTCTCCGGCAGTATTTTGAAACTGATAAATAAAAAAAACCAAACAAACAGTGGATTAATTTTCCCAGAGACTTGATGCGGCTAATCAAAGCCTGAAGTGAACCCGCCCTGTGAAGGACTAGACAAAGAGACACTTGAGGCGTGAAACAGCTTAAGTGCAGTTAGGCATTCAAAAACTGACTTACTCATGTTTCCAAAAAAGGTTTCGAAGAGTTCACAAACTGTAATAGCTCTGGATTTATGACGTCAATAAAACACTTTTCCAATGGAAGTTTCATTAAAAAAAAAAGAGAATTTACTAGTCATTTCCCATCTAAGGAACTTTTATAAATTAGCGCAACGTTTCTAAGGATTTTTTTCGTTTTGTTTTTTTGTTTTTAAGAGAATTAAGGCTGTCCTACAGTTACAAAACAAATAGCTCTGTCCCATCCTCTGCATTTAATCACACGCATAAAACATATGATCCACGTAACATAACAAAAACTAAAAGTGTTTGCGCTCATAAAAGGCAGAAAAATATCGTCTCCCCAAAACACAGAAGTCAAAAGTCGAACATTTTTGGTCATGTCTTTTTTTTTTTTTTTTTTTTTTACTTTCACAATCACACACTATTTCACATTGGTCTGTCACCTGAAAGTCCAAATAAATTGTAACTGTAATGTAACAAAACATGAAAGGTGTAATAAATCTTAGCTTTCCGTGTGTCAATGTTTTACTTCTAAAATAATGTCAAGTAAAAGCTGGTTTATTGTCATTCCCCCTGGAGCCTTTTCTAACTCTAGTTGACTTTTTGTATTCTTTAAAAAAAAACAAAAAAACTGTTTGTTCAAACAGACTTTTACAGTGAAGCCAGGAGGCCTCACTGCCATGGAAACCGTGTGAAAAGTCACACATCCCTCATTGTTCCTCTCTTTGATAGTGACTTGTTGAGTACTTACCAGGAGGTAATTGATAAGGTGACCCCATCTATCTAATTATCGGCTCGGCGCGAAAACAAACCATCGTCTTTTCTGGCGGGACATTCAGAGTGATCACTCTCACAGATGTGACAGACCACATCACAAGGTCTTAGCTCACATTACCCATCACTCCCCATGCTTGGAGAGTGCTGATTGTCCTCAAGGCTTTGGCTTGTTTCCTAATGGGGTAGGGGGAGTGGCTAAGCTCCAGGGCACTTGGAAAGTCCAATGACGACCCAATCCAAACATTTCATCTTCTGTCAACCCCTCCAAGCTAAAGAACTTTGAAAAACAATAAAAATAAAAAAAAATCCTCAATATTTCTGTGTGGCATCTCCATCTTTCTACCTTGTGAGTGGGTGTGCAGATCAGCTCTTACAACACGTCGGTGACACACGGCGATGACTCACTGATTGTATCTGCATGCACAAGGCTGATCGACGCCGCATGAGTATGTGCTGCATCACCGTTGAGGATTTCTAGTTAAATTAGGCTTCTGATATTCCAACAGAGTTTCCTCAGCCGTCTCTGGAGGCGATGAAGTCGAGGCTGCGGCTTAATCGTCATATCTGCCTGCTTTCAGGCACTGATTGGAAATACAGCGGTTGCTTTCCAATAAGGGTTATATAATGGTGAGCACAAAGCAAAAAATAGAACAAAAGCAAAACAAAAGGAAATTAAATTATATGTGTAATCAATTCTTTATTCTAATGTCAATGCATTTGTTTTTATGCCAAATGATGACATCTTCTAATTCCATGGAAAAAGAATTTCTGTTCATGGAACTAGTTTAAAAATGGTTCCTCGTGTCAGTGTGACAAGAGGTTTAAAGTTCATGAACAGGGAAATAAAGAATAGTCTCATACCAGGTGGCAGTGCAGAAGCAAAACATGTACATATTTGAAAGCTATGAATCGGGTGTGGCGATTGTGTTCGGGGAAAAAGTCGAACCTGATGGGAGTTGTTTGGTCTCGTAATGTCACGCTAGCATGTCTCCTGTCATGTCACGGAAATAATACATAACATTGTCATAAAAATAACCTTTATTTAGCGAGGCCACTTGAATTCATATCAATCTGTCGGGATTTATTCATAGACAACTTTTTGTGTTCTTAAGAAATCGCAAAGAAACAAGAAACTAAATTTATAATCACACCTGACAAAGCTTTTCTTTTAAAGATAATAACTTTTATTTTTGTAAATAGTAAAGTATGATGGAGTATTTAGGCTAAGAAAATGAAAATAATAAAAGTATGATAACAAAGTAATGGAATTACAATAACAAAGTCATATTACTATGAGAATAAAGTCAAAATAATATAAGACTAAAGTCATAACATTATGACTTTAGCCTCATAATATTGTGACTTTATTCTTGAAATATTATGAATTTATTCATGTTATTGCATCTTTATTCTCATATTATGTCAACTTTATTCTAATAATACTATAACTTTATTCTTGGACAAGTTTATTCTCATAATATTATGACTTTATTCTTGTAGTTTTATTTCTTTTTCTTTCCTAGGATGGATCTAATACTCAAGTGTAAGCAATACAAGAAATGACAAGGAATCCCCAAATAGGATTTTCAAACTTTAAATGGCTCTAATGAAAAAGACACATATATAAGACATTTTGATCTAATTTTAAAAAATGCAACAAAGCTAAACAAAGATAAAATTAGAACCTTTGTTTGGGTCTAAGAAACACGTTCATTTGTTCCACAAAATCATCTCATGTTATACAAGTGGGAACCCCCAAACACACATACATACAATTGCTTGTTGTTATTGTTTAACAAACTGACTGCAGATATCTCTGCAGATAGAAGTTTCCAGTAACCTGTATAATGACTCAAGCAACAGTAAACCCAAAGAAGCAGTGATGTCGAAACTAAGGTGTGGCAGGTCTTCGAGAGGACTGGGGGCAGTAGCTGTGTTGACTGTGTGATAACAGCGGCGCTGCGCCTTTAACTGAGCAAGGCAGAATCTCCATTTGGTGACGTAGGACGCAAAATGCGTAAAGTGAGAGCAGGAAGGGCTGAGGCAGACTGGTGTCAAGTTAGCGAAAATTAACAAGAATTAAACCAGAAGTTCAGGCAACTAACGCCATGTGCATGGACTTTATCACGACAATATACTGCTAGTTAGTCAAAGATAACAGTTTATAGCTGCATTAAATGTAATTTCATTTAATTTTATTAGGGCCTGAAATGTTAAACCGGTATGTATTTTTGAATATCAATGCTAATTTTATAACTTGGTGCTTTTATTTTGAAAGTGAGCTCATACTCCGGGTGACTTGACGTCCGCCAATGAGAGCAGTCAACGAACGGGGGCTGCCTGCGTGAAAGAAAACGGGGGAAGCTCGGACAAGAACCGGCTGGGCTGTTGTCGGAAACTCAGCATGCTACAGTATAAATGCTGAGCCTGGAGCCGAAATACTCGCATTTACTTCCCGCACGGCGACAGTTGACGGCCACACCCCGCTTTTCTAACCGCCCCAGAGCTCGCGGAAAAGTGCTGGCGGCTGCGGTTTGAGAGCCAGCAAGGGGCGGCTAGCGGGTCCAACAGCGGAGAGGAAGCGGGAGTGTCGGCTGCCTCGAGAGAGCCATGAGAGAGTACAAAGTAGTGGTTCTCGGGTCCGGCGGGGTCGGGAAATCCGCGCTCACCGTCCAGTTCGTCACCGGCTCCTTCATCGAGAAATACGACCCCACGATAGAGGATTTCTACCGAAAGGAGATCGAGGTGGACTCGTCTCCGTCCGTGCTGGAGATCCTGGACACGGCAGGGACCGAGCAGTTCGCCTCCATGCGAGACCTGTACATCAAAAACGGCCAGGGCTTCATCCTGGTCTACAGCCTGGTGAACCAGCAGAGCTTCCAGGACATCAAGCCCATGAGGGACCAGATCATTCGGGTCAAAAGGTACGAGCGGGTGCCGATGATCCTGGTCGGGAACAAAGTGGACCTGGAGGGCGAGAGGGAGGTCTCGTCCTGCGAGGGGAAAGCTCTGGCGGACGAGTGGAACTGCCCGTTCATTGAAACCTCAGCCAAAAATAAAACGTCGGTGGACGAGCTGTTTGCAGAGATAGTCCGACAGATGAACTATGCCAACACACCAAATGGCGACGACAAGTGCTGCTCGGCTTGTGTGATTCTTTAAGGGAAAAAAAATAAAATAAAAAGGACAATCATAAAGTTTTATTCTCTACTCGGTAAGTCTGCCACACAGTCGAACCCCACAGACAGCTGTCACATTTCTGTAGCATGTGATTGGTATGCTATTGATATGTTTTGTTACGTGTAGCTTTCTGAATCGGCTGGTACAACCCTGGGTGAAATATATTAGTTTTTGTTGCATATTACAATCAATTTTTATTGACAAATGCTTAACGTGTTCGATCTCCTATCATTTTCAACCAGAAAATTAGGAAATATCCCTACAGCTGCTTTATTTGTAGCTGTAAAGTATTTTGTAGATGTAGAATACAATTATTGGAGATGCACTGATCCAACTTTTCCTGCATGCTGATACTTATTTCTCATTTTCTTTGAGGTCTGACTTGCTGATTCAGACCCTCCAGCCCCAAACCCCCAATGTCTGCAATGGACACCAAACAAGACATGACTTATCACAGAGATATAGTTATGGTTCCACTAGAAACTTACAAGATCACCTGCATTTATGCATCAAAAATACATGTCAAAACTTTCAGAGACCTTTACTGAACTCTGAAAAGTGCATCCCGGCATAGCTGGTCAATGTACCAACTGTACTTGTCTAAGACTTGAAATTATGAAATTCTATTTTATTTATTTTTTTTGTGTTTTTTTTGTTTTATGAATGTGATGAAATTGGGTGCGTATGGGGAGATTAGATATTTAACTAATTGCCTTTCCAATCAAATGAAAATTGGGGGATTGCTCCACAATTTAGGTAACTAACTAGCCTGCAGTTTTTGGAGATTTTGCTGGCAGATCACCAGCTGAAGTTAAAAAGCAGCGGCCTTTCCCCAATGAGAGTGATGATTATCACTCTGATGTAACTCGTCTGATGTACTGAAGTAAACTCCTTCTAAATGTAGTAAAGTGTGCATAGTCCTAGCTTTCTGCCAGTCTGCTTTTAATCTAGATTAAAAACAGCAATATTAGTAAGAAGTGTGAAAAGTATTAATCAGAGAATCTCTAGATTGCCCAAGTCCTGAGTGGAGGATAATAGTTTAGGGGGGAATGAATTGAGATAAAAGAAAGTGAGATAAAAGATTTTTCAACTTTTATGCGGGTGATCTGATTAAGCTCACAAATGAAATACGTTGATGTTTTGGATGAGATGGACTATTTCAGTACTTTTCAGATATTCTTTTTGCATTTTTCTTTCCCAGCTTCAGGTTCATCAAGCATTGTTCTTTAGACCAATACTTAAACCGCAAATCTTTGTATTTCACAAATAGGAATGACCAAAAAAAAAGGAAATGCATGATAATCTTGATATGTTCTAGATTATCACTTGGAATCAACGAACGCGCCACAGATAATAAGTGGCTCTTTGTGAGTGGATTATGATGCAGCTAAGAAGTCGAAGTGCAAGCAGAAGCTCCAGACTTGTTAATTGTAAAATATCTACTCTGATCTTGGCAAAAAGTGGTTTCAAAACAGCAATACCTTAATGGAGGTGATAGGTCGCGCTCCTTTAGTTGCTGTGTCATGACTTAGTGTTTTAGAGGCAAGGACAAAAAAAAGAAAAAGGGTAGCAGCTCACTTTCAGCCAGCTGACTTGTGCGTGAGTTATAGAAGTGTAACTTTTAAAACTTGGTATACCTATTGAAAAAAACCAAAACAAATAAGATATTCAAACTATGGATTGTGGTATTGGGTCAAGTTATTATTATTTTTTTTTTTTTTTTGCCAGTATTTTCTAGTTAAATGCCAGGATGATTCTTACTGGAAGGCATATGTAGCTTATTGTTTTACAAAGCAGATTGGAGAAGTTTGAAACTAATTTGCAGAACTTGCAAGAGCTCCCTGACCTAATTAGCTTCACAAACCTGTTTGCTGAATTTGTTTTAACATAGAGAGGAGGGAGGTGCCCAACTAGTCAACATGTGTAATTTCACGAATGAGGTTAAGCACAGAAGTTGGGTCACATTTAGAGTTCATCAAGAATTTTTTATTTATTTATTTAATTTTTTTCATTCAATAACCTAGAAAGCAAATGTATTTTGTCAATATTTCATGTGAAGTTGTGAATTCACCACTCTCTCTCGTCTTGTTTGGTGGCAGTGTGTTGCAGCGAGTCTGTACTGTGGAGCTCGTCTTCGTGTCTCACCCTGGCCTTGGAGGAAATTGAAGGGAGGAACGCTGCAGGGGACAGGAGCAGGTTGGAAAGGAGGAGGAGGGGAGCGACTGAGGCGGAGGGGAGGGTCCCACTCTTCAGGAATTCTGCTGGGTCGGAGTTTCTGCACAATCAAAGCGTCCACCGTCGATGTCAACGTAGAGTTGGATCGAGAGTTCCTGAAATCCCAACCCTGCTTTCCGACCGGAACTAAACCTTCCAGCGAGAAACAAACAAACAAAAAAAAAAGATACAGTGGTTAAGACTTAAGAGGAACTCGTAAAATGGGTATTTCTGTATGTGAAGAAGACGGGGAGATAGAATATATATTTTGTTAAATGGCTGCACAGAGGACAAATTGTTTTTTTTTTTGTTTTTTGTTTTTTTTAGGAGAAATGATCCATGTCACTCCAAATCCTATGTTTTTTCTTCTTTTCCAAAGTCAAAAGAAAACCACATACCTGCCGGTGGAGTATACACGACGAGTGCCACTCTTTTCTTTTTCTTTCACCTTTTTCCCTCCACACTAGCCGAAGCGCCATGGAGACGCTGACCTGATCGCCCATCGTGTCGAGTGCCTTTCCGAAACAAATCAGCTGTTCAGATTTTGTGCCAACCTACACACGCATCACCAAAAGAACCCTGTCGATGTGGCCATTCACAAGCTTGTGAACTCTTCTTTGGGATGATTATGTAAACCTGATTAACGACAGCAGGTTTTATTTTTGTTGTTAGTAGAAAAACGGTGGAATTCTGTTTGTATTATGTTGGCCGCTGCCTTTTTTTTTTTTTTTTTTTTTTTTTTCATGTGACGATTTGCATTCTTCGGCGTCTGTTTGGTCTGGCCAGATTTCTTTTCTGTTGAAATGCACAGGTACTGAAACCAACCTCGGTGTCGCAACAATGCACAACACTTAATACCTTTCAGACCAGTTTACTTAAAGGAATCCAGTTTGTTCTGTTCTGTTTTTTTTGGGGGGTTTTTTATGTTATTGTTGTTTTTAAACAGGAAATGTGAAGATGTACCGTTGATGAATCTAAACTGATTGTAAGTTTAATTTCAAATCAGCCATACGACAGTTGGCTGTTTTAAAGACAATTCTTTTAATACAATTTGCATTTAAAAAAAAAAAGGAATTGAGGCTGTGCTTTTGTTTTTTTAACATCTTTCTCTATAATTTTATTATGTTGGTATTGACCATGACCAGGTGGGGATAGGGCTAAAACTCTTCTTGAAACTTCCATAAATACTCAAAAATATCCGGTTATGACATTGTTTACAATGTGTTTATAGATTAACGTAGTCTAACCTCAACCCAAAACCGCAGAATTGTGTGAATGGCATACATCTTTACGGTATCTACAAGCTAACAGGAAGTAGGCTGTCAGGGGGGGAAAAAATCCTCCACCTTTTATTGTTGGTACACTGCCTTTTGTGTTCTCAGATTCACGTTGAACCTTCAAGCAAACTGTAACTTGTCGCTTTAAGAGAAACATCAAAGCCACTAGTTTTTACCTTTTTTGTTCTTTTTGGTAACTCAAAAATCCAATTTTCTCAATTTTCATTCCCATGCTGCTGAGCTGCGCTGTCCTTTCTGATACAACAACAAAACTCTCTGTGGCTAACGCTGAAACCACTGTGACGTAAAATGTCTATCTGAAATGAAAAGAAAAAAAAAAACCCAGCACGGGGTGTATCTGTTATGAGTAGTTTGAAAACAAGATGAGTAACTTGGCCTTGTTAGTTTTCACAGTTCTAGATGATCTGAGTATTGTGTGTGTGTGTGTGGGGATGTTCCAGATGTAGCAGACCTTGTCAAGATGACTTAAAGTGCGCAACAAGCTTGTTGAATATCGCCTTGGCTTGTTCTCAAATTCAACGTCTTTCTATCCACCTGGCATCTCCTGATGCGTTTCTAAGACATGGCCAGGCATTGCAGCTCTTTGGGTAAATGTCTCTTTAGCTGCGTGGGCGTAGCACCGCAACATCCCAGCTGCAGTCGTGGGATGCGGAGAGGTGGGTGGGACTGATTAGGGCCGCTATTCAGCTTCTGTTTACCTTCCAGCGCTACCTAAACCCGGCAGACTGGGCTGACCGCAGCATGGCTGGAGGGGTGAGGAGTAAACAAACGCGAGATAAGCTCCAAATAGAGCCCGGTCTCTCTGGGAGCAGATGTGTCTGCCTGTCAGTGTCCTGCGTTGGCTCAGATTGCTGCATGGGACGCCGCATGCTTGGGGTATCTGTTAGCCCGGCGTAAGCAGTAGTATCGTGTGCACTGTGTGACTGCGGTGCTCTGGGAGGTTTGGCATATGGCGAAAGACTCAACTGGTCGGATTTTTATGGGGGCGATTCTGGTCTCCAGTTTTTGTGAAGGTTTGATCTGCCCGTGCCTGTCTTGGGACAACTGCAATTTCTCTTACACAACTATAAGAAAAGAGAAAGTTTCAAAATAATTTTTTTTTTTTAGGAGCAGAGACAATAAACAAAAAAAAAGACAATCATTGTGATATTTCAAAACGTCGTTTTTAGCGATTAGTGTGGCTAGTGTGAGAGAGAAGTGCCAAGTCAAACAAGATGGCTGTTGATGTTAATTCAGTATTTGTAAGCCTGGCTAACGCAGACTGAAAGCATCCTTCACTTCCTCCGCTGCAGTCGGTAAACTCCAAGCAGAGCAGAAAAAAAAAAAAAATTAATGTCATCGTTCACAACTTCTGTTCGTTGATTGTCCAGGTTGAAATTTAACTAGAGGAATCCAGCTTAATGGGAGAAATCCCAGACGGAGCACTGAAGGGAGATGAGAATCGAGCAAGCTAATGGCCAGGCTAATATTTGTACCAGAAAAATCCGATGATCTTTGAACTTGGAACTTGTCGGTGGTCTGATTTCGATCGTCAGCTGATTTCTCCATCCATCTCTAGAGCACATTCTCATCACTGTGAGCATTGCTAAATGAACATCCATAATATGTGCACAAGGATCTTGTACATTATTTGCCAACACAGTTGGCAAATAATGTGAGTGAAAATAGCAATAGCGTGTTCACACATGCACACTGATTTTTTCCCTCCTCTCTCTCTTGCTTCTTTAAGCCAACAAGGCACCCTCGCCACCTAATGCCCGGTTTCCAAGCCGAGGATCTTGGTTTATTTTGCCGAACTGTTGATAGCAGTTCACAGATCACACCCCCTCCTCCAACCCTGTTTAACATCCAACTGGAAGCAGTGTCTGCTTTCCAGCTGCGTTATCTCCGTGAAGCCAAAGCTAATAGCATGTTTCCTTCAAGGCCAAGATAGAGATTGTGTAGTCGGGCGAGGACGGCACTGAAGTCAAAGTCTGCCTTAAAAATAATAAAGCTAGTCAATGAAAGGGGGAAGTTTTCTGCAGCTGTATTCCCCAGCTACAGTAAATGCTAACCTCCCTCTCTCTGCTCTGTCTCGCCGCTGCTGCCTCTGCCATAGCCCCGTTTTGGCATCTTGCTGTGGTGTAAACATCTGATAGCAGAAGAATTTGCCCTTTGGAGAGGAAGGGTGCCTTTTTTTGAGTTCCTGTTTCTTTTGATCTGTCTTTTCATAAAGAGGAAAGTGGTAAAACTTTCACTTCCCAAATCTGTTTTTGTTGCACAACAGTAAAAACCAGAGTCTTCTGCAGGCTGTGTTTCAGTCCCTTTCAGGCTCCCCAGTGACCTCTTTTATGAATTATTTGGGTGTTCTTTTTTTTTTTTTTTTTTTTTGGTCTTTTTTTTTATGCATCTGCTGATTTTTATTCGCTGACAGAAAATCGTTGAGGCTTACGTTCTCAAGTGACCCGGCATGGTGGTTGCTGGGTCATGGGAAATGGTCATGTGATAGCGGTTGCCATGGTTTGGGTGGGGAGGGGAATACAGGGGTTTGGGATGTGGTATGGGTGTTCGTGGTGACCTTGTGACCTATTGGGGGGGGGAAATCAGACACTGCTGGAATGGTGACTGGTGTGTTTTATTTCTGAGTGACTTTTATTATTATGATAGGCGGATTAACAACATATTTTTAATAGTTAGGCCCACGCCTAAAAAATTAAGGGTAAGTTTGAATATCGCTGTCTCAGTTTGAGTGTTTTGCAGTTGCTCTGACAGGAAGTGGAGCAACACAGACAGCATGAGTGGGTGGTGTGTGTGTGTGTTTGCATTTTTTTTTTTTTTTTGACATGGGACTTAATCACTATACGGGCTCCTTGCTGAATTACAGGTTTCTCTTTCTCTCCAAGCGTCACAGGGCTATTTTTGAAGCGCTCTTGTGTTCAGCAGATTGGTTTTGCCTTCCTTATTTTTCTTGGCAGATGTTCCCATTGTGTGCTGCATTTGTCCCAGTGAGCATGCTCTTTTGAAATCCATTTGCTCCTATTAGCTTTGTTTTCGCTTTACCATCCATCGGAGAACGTCATCATATAATCCACTGCAGTAATTTACCAAAGGCTGTGTGTTGGTGCTCGCCTTTAGTTTACAAGAAGTAGTGTTAGCTTTTTATCACCTTCTACTACAGTCGTTTCCCGTTGCATCACCATAACAACAACAGAAATAGCCATCTTCGGCTTATTTGTCCGTCCCTTTAAGGCTGGTTGAGCTTTGTTTTTTTTGGCTCTCACACATGAACGCAGATGAACACACCAGAGTTTGGCTGCAGTGTGCGCATCTAAACACACGTGCAGTTTGGGTCCCTGCAACAGTCCAACATCATACTGTGTCTCTGTCCAGATGCCTGGAGCTAACGCATCGCTCAGCGTTCCGGTTTGCTAAATAGGTCCTTTTAGAGCAACAACGTTTTGGACTGAAACCGACAGATTTTTCCCGCGATTGTAAACTTTAACCAGGAGTTCAGGACAATTTACGTTGGTTTGTTAAAAGGTTACAATCACGTCATACCTGCACGAGATTGGCGTGTCTATTTTTCGTACAATTTCGTATCTTCATCCTCCTGTATAGATGATTATCTGCTTTTATGCAAATAACTGCATAGTGCAAACTGCACTAAAGTCGCAATGATTATTTTGACATCGGTGCTTTGACATAATGAAGGCCCACTGCGGTCCCGGCCCCTCTTGGACTTGTCGTTAGCTTCTGCGTCTGGACTGACACCAAAAGGCAAAACAAAAACAAGAAGAAATCACACCAAGAGGCAGCTGAAATATTCACTCATGTTTCAACGGAACCTCACTTCAAAAATCTTGAACTATTTACACCCAATCCGTATCATAAGAATCCACAGAGGTGAGGTCGTGGCTGGCAGTCGCTCGTTCGCTTCAGCCAGTGTGCTCGAAAACCAGGGAGTGGCTTTCTCGCTCTGAGCTGGCTGTGCCAAGACGGGAATGCCCCAGAATTCCTTTCATTCCCACCATTCCTTCAACTGTAATGTCTGGGCAAGTCTTTAGCCGCCACTGCAGAAGGGATTGAAGGGGAACGGAGAAACTTGAGCTCCAAGTGGTTTGCGTATGATCACATGCTTCGGCCTTGCACTTGCCTTTAGTTGAATTAGTTATGCCCCTTATGGTTCTCTCTGTTCTTTGTTTTGCTTGTCACTATCACGTCAAAGGGGGAAGATCGTCAAAAAAAGAGAAAAAAACTGCAAAATATAAAGAATAAGCTGCTGAGAGAGAGAGGGGGGAAAAAAGAAGATTAAAACAAAGAATGAGTTTGTCTAAACAGGCCCACGGACGCCGTCTCACGGTGCTGCGCCACAAACTGCTCTTTATGCCCATCTTTATGTAATCATAGCACAGTTGTCTTGGTTCACACCACAGCTCCATCGGAATGGAAAACTAGGCCACAGAAGGCAGGCGGACAGAACTGCTGATTTATGGTCTTAATAGCTTTTGTACACCGGTGTCAGTGAGAACCACTAACGCTTAAGGGCCTGATCTGTAATCGAGCTGGGCTACCATCAAAACGGATTGTTGTGTCCGTTGGGATGTTTGTGTTGGTGCCGACGTAGTTTTAAACTGGCTACATAAAAAAATCAATTTACAATAAAACAACCTGTCATTCCTCTCAAATGACAGGTTGAAGATGTGTCTTGCTCAGGTTGCATGCAAAACAAGTTTCCGCCACGTGAGCCGATCGGCAGCGGGAAGTTACGCACTCGGATGTGTTGCATCATTTGACTTTTATCGGCCTGTCCTCTCAACAGGTTTGTGTTTTACCTTCTGGTGAGTCGGTCTGATTTTATTGCAACCGCTTTTCTTGTTTTCTATGTTTTAGTCCAACAAATCAAGCGTATGGGTCCCAACAGCCGAAGGACAGGTCATCAAATGTTATGGTATTTAAAGTGATGCTCTAAGCTTTTAAGCAGGGGAACTGCATTTTACTTCAATTTTATTTGCACATGGTGAATTGAAGCGGCACTGGAACGTGGGTCATATCGAAACAGAATAAAACCAGGTTATGCCTTACAACTTCAGCATTCTACGATAGATGAGTTTGTTGAAGACTACGGCTTCATGTGTGAAGTCAGATATAAAAGAAAAAGATATAAAGGAAAACGTGATTAAAAACGTTGCATATTTCAAATCTCATTAGGTTTCTCTAGTTGAAGTGGAGCACTGTTATCAATCAGCATTTCAAAAAAATCCAGAAGCCACAAAAAACATTTCTGGTGAGAGAAGTAAGTTGGAACCAGTCAAACTTTAAATATAAAGAGTGTCTAAAAGTAATGGAATATAATGTTTTATTTCACTGCATATATGTATACTTTAATGTGGTATTAAAATCCCAGTTTTTAGATATCACAGATCAGTAAGTGATTAAAAAAGAGCTAAATTCCTGATAAGAATATGGTTATATACCTTCTGGCCCGTCCTTCGACTTTTTCTGCTCTTTGTCTGTTAGATCTGTCGTCAGTCGTTAATAAAAACACAACAAGATGACGCATCAATGCAGTAGCATGTATCTGAAAATAAAAGTGGACGACGCAAAAAAAAAAAAAAAATAGAACCCTGAAAATACACAGAACAACCAATTACACAAAAACGGTCAATGTTGTTACAAACTGAAACACATCAAGGAAGAGAATCTATGATTTAATGAGTTACAACAGTATTTAGTTTCCTTTTGAGATAAAGTATTTTTGAATTTGAATTGATTTTTTTTTAATATATCCATGCTGTTTGAGGAGGAATATCCATGTGGTGGGTAGTAATCTATGGAAAGTGAATAGTGCCAAAATTGAAAAGAAATAAAAAAACATTTTCTACCCAACAGAGAAGTGGTGGGTAGTGATGTATGGAAAGTGAATAGTGCCAACATCAAAAAGAAATAAAAAAAATTAAAATGTCATTAATTTATTGAATCTGGACATAAACACAAAAATAATTAAAAAAATATTTTTTTTACATGCTTCAATTAAATGTAACAATTTCATTTTAGAAACTAAATGCAATTATTTCATAATTTGCACAATTATGTTGTTCCTGTGCAAAAGCACATCATGCATGATAGTAATGACACATTTAGATAACTATTTGATAAGCTAATTATTTATTGTAGTTTGGCACTATTCACTCTCCACAGATGCGTTTGTGTGTCAGTGGAGTTAGCTGGAAGGAGGAAGGGCACGGACTGCAACAGCCAGCCTCCCATCAGACCAGATGAGTTACAACAGTAACTCATCTGTTACTGGGACTTACAGGTTCTTCTGGCTCCCTGCCGCATTTCAGTAGCTCACTGTCCTTTTAACTCAGAAAATGTCATCTGGCCTGTTTTAGATGAACAGGACTTGTAACATGCCACCATACACGAGGTTAGCTAATTCAAATTGGCCTTTGGCAACTGTTCTTGTGCAAACATAAAAATCAGATAAATACATATAGACATCTATCCCTTAATGTGCATTATTTGTACATCTGTTGATATTCAGATACATTTTCATCATCAGCAGTTCAAAATACAGTTTAACTTAAGCAGGTTTAAGTGTCATATGAATACTATGCAGCATAACTCACAATTACATATCTGCACCAAAATACAATAGAAAAAGAAAAAAACATTGAGGCCACTAAGTTAAACTCAATATCAAAGTTCTGAAGAACGTAGGCTAATTGAAGCTGAGCCATGTTAGCATTAGCTGTATGCTACTGCAACTTGTTGATGCACCAACCATCTAAAAGTCCTGTCTCACCAATGTCGATTTCTAAAACATGTCGAGAACTTTATTGACTGGTTTTAGGAGTCCTGATGAAGTATTGCTGCTTGCATCTCGTTTAACTTGGTTTCTAAACATTTTTAAAATCTGTAAATGCCTCATCTGCGTCCTGCCAAATAAGAGGCAGCATCACTGGAGGATTACTGCTACTTTCTACAGAGCGAGACAATGTGCAGTCGTGTGCGAGAAAACAAAGTTCCAGCTGCCCAGACTCCATGTTTTCACTCTATATAATACTGTGGCACAAGCTGCACCACAGTATCTGCTCTGCAGAAAGTAATTTGAAACATATAACTCGTATTCCCACATGAGTCATTTTCTGGCCACATATTGTTGTGCCATAGCTGTTTCATTTTGTTGATAAAGATTTTTTTTTTTTTTTTCACTAACAGCTGTTCCTTGTTAGAAGAGTAAGATGTTACAGTGTTGGGGAAAAGTTAAGCTGGAGCTTTTTTTCTTTTTGGCCATGTTTTAAAGTGATGTTCAAGATTTAACTCCTATCTATAAATCACACAAGAACAACAAAAAGGGTGCTCAGCTTATGGCTGCAGATCTTAGAAAGCTCTGTTGGGACGACCAATTAAATAAAGTGTTCCTTTATACACTGTGTTCCAAATTATTATGCAAATTGGATTTAAGTGTCATACAGATTACATTTTTTGTTGTTTAGCTATATTAAATGTATTGATGGTATTGTGTGTCAGGACTCTTTGAATCACTATAATTAATTTCAGAGAGCTGCTTGATTAGTTTGTCTGGTGAGCTCAATTAAAGGAAATCAACTTAAGAAGGATGTTCCATATTCTTAAGCAGGCCACAGGTTTCAAGCAATATGGGAAAGAGAAAGGATCTCTCTGCTGACGAAAATCATCATATAGTGCAGTGCCGTATGGTCAAAGAATGACCGTTTGCAGTTCTTTATAATCCATAAAATGTTTAGAAAATCTGCTGTGCATAATAATTTGGAACAGTGCATTTTGAGTTTTTTATTTTTGAAACAAATGCTGTTCTCATAGGGAACTTTGTTCAGTTAAATTTGATTTATACTTTAATATTTCATGACTTGAAAATTATACTGACCATCATTTGCATTGACTGTTTAGGAAAATCTGAGAAAATGTCACTTGCATAATAATTTGGTAATAGTTATTAATTACAGATTTAAATGACAGATTTTAACTGTTTAAACTCAAAACAATTTAAAACTGAATCGGTTTCTGATTTTTGTTTTTATCTTTTATTGCTTTACACAGTTGTTTTAGCTATTCTGCGTCTTTTGACATGATGCTAACACGGTGCACTTATGTAATCCACTTTACTGCTCAGTCTTGAAGTTGTTGACTTTATTTGATCTGTCTGTCTGTTATGATTGAAATTACATCTGATTTCAATCCTGTTTCAATACATTTTTATTTACAAATGAATAATTACATAAAGAATTGCCTGTAGACCTGCTAACTCAATGATACAAAGCAGTACTGTATCATTTATATTTCTAAAATCTATCTCTATATCTGTCAAATGAAATAGTTTTGATTGTTTTCTGCTGGCTCCTTCAGGGAAAGCAGTGTCTTGCTCTGTTTGCTTCAGCTGGACCGGGTGATTAATGTCAGTAAGGCCCTGACCTTTGAACTTCCCCCGGTGGTGAGAGAAATCTGTCTTCACTCATTATTTGATCCTGGCTCTCCAGCGTTCAGGGCTTTTAAACAAACAGACTTTAAATGCGTCTCACAAAAGTAACTCGCCATCAGCTTTCAGCTCCAGTTTTCCCCGGCCTCGTTTCCTCGACCTCAGCCAATCCGGTGTAAATGTGGTCGAGGGAGAGGGGCGTTTTTAGCGGCGTCCTTCTCCGGGGGCTTCGACTGCCTCCTGCCACCCTTGGGTCGTCCCTCCTGTCATCACGAGTGACTTCAGCTTTCTAACATGAAAGCTGAAGTGGCAGGTCTCTGTCATAATCAATGAAGGTGACCTGCCACTTTCATTGATTATATTTTTACCACTTTTTGTCCTTTTAAAAAAAATGTTCACACCCTGAAAAAACATGATTGTTTCCCTGTGACAGACTGGCGGTCTGTCCAGGATGTACCCCGCCGCCTCTCGTCCAACCGCAGCTGGAGATGGACACCAGCAAACCTGGCAACCCTGCAAGAATGACCGAGGATAGAAAATAGTTGAATGTTTCTCCTAAGTTAGGCTTGAGGTTTTTTTTTTCTCTCTTCTTCCGTTTCTATACCTTAGCCTTTTTCTTTCACCCCAAGAGTCCAGATTTATCATCGAGCTGCTCTCCTGACAAACGTTTACGCAACATTCCTTTTATAAACCAGAGAAACCAGGGAGTGGAAAAAGAACACTACAGGAGAACAACCTGCTAAAGAAGCTGCAAACATTTTTTAGGTTCATTTCATACCTTAAAAATCTGTAATATTGATGGTAATGAAACTAAAATAACAAATCACATATCTTCCCATGAATTTATTTTTCAAATGATATCGATTCCTCATTTGGTATTCCAGGAAGCATTTTTTCTTTTCCCCCCTCCCTCTATATTTGGTCATGACAGGAAGTGTGTTCAGCTACATCAGCATGTGGCACAGCTGACTGCTCACATAGTTCACTCGGCAAAACTACACAGCAGCCGCACCCATAGCGCCGCAGTTTCTCTCTCACTGTCAACACGCTTACAGAAAATCAGTGTGATAAAAGCAACAATCTGAATGATGTCAAACGCCTAATCACTGTCCACATCTCTTAGGTATGACTCTATGAGTCATAGTTTCATTTTCACCAAAACCAATGCCATGTTTTTATGGTATGTTTTTTTTTTTTTTTATGTTGATGAGAGTTTTGGCAATGCAGCCGGGGACAGATTGTACTTTAACGGTATGCATTATCATAAACTTGTTCCAGATGCCCCACATGTGACCCTCTGAAAGTGTGTCGTTTTCTCAGGATTTTTTTGAGGCCAGACTTTGGGAAAATTGCTCATATCCTGCATGCATGGAGTTGTGGAAGAGGAAGTGAGACGCTGATTCCTCAGTCTAGTGACCCACATTACACTCACGCTGTGGACAACCAACATGCTGCCTTGCAGTGTACCGACGGGACGTCGTGATTTTGATGTCCAAAAGTTGAAAACGTATTATTTTCACAAAGCTGTCCTGTTGGAGTTTTCTTGTAAGCATCAACAAGTTCTTTACGGAGAATTGGGTCAAAATAATCCAGCAAATAGTTGTCTATATATGAAAAAAATAAATAAATAATTGTGTGAGAGGATACCCCAATGATTGCCGAAACTCATAGAGTTTGAATGTAATGTTTCAAAATCTGAGGGATATTTTTCCTACATTTCAGACTTCAAAGAATGCATTACGAAATGTTTGGTTACTCTAGCTCACTGGGCCGCGGACCAATTGGTACCAGACCACGCATGAAATAATTAAATATTTCCATTTTATGTATTATTTGAATCTGGATAAGCTTTTATTTTGAAAATCCTTTAACTGGATTCTCTCAGTTACACTCTCTCACAGTAGGCAGCGTGTCAGTCTCATGATCTGAAGGTTGTGAGTTCAACTCTCACACAAACCAGCAACCTAAAGATGTCCACCTCTGTACTATACAGTCCTCCGCTCTACCAACTGAGCTATCGAAGGTTTTGTAGCACAATGGTAAGAAGCGGTCACATGCCTCTAAACAGATGTCTTAGACACCACATGCGTTTCTTCTGTATGAAATTTTTAGAGTCTCGTTGGCGCAGTTGGCAGCGTGTCAGTCTCATAATCTGAAGGTTGTGAGTTCAATCCTCACACGAGGCATGTGTATTTAAGATTAGTACATTTATTTTGCCGCATGCAGCGGCTGGTCAGTCGTGATCCGACACGATGACAAGGAGCATTTCACAGCAAGATAGGCTAGTGGCACAATGGATAACGTGTCTGACTATGGATCAGAAGAGTCTAGGTTCGACTCCTGGCTAGCTCGACCAATTTTTCTTCTGTCGTCCAGACCAGCCACGCGCTCGTTCAGAGTCTTCGGCATCTTCTTCGTCCCAAAACCGTGAGAGGTGGTCCGCTTGATGCCACCTGTTTATTCCTTAAGGGCAAAGTCAACAATGGAGAAGCAGAGGAGGTTGGAGTAATAGTCACCATTTACGTGACTCACATCTTAGGAAGAATTCTTCTAACACGAGGATGTAAGGAGGATTCATTTGTAAACAATGTTCCGATGCAGCTCAGAACAAAGAGTTTGGAAAAGACAGTTTTGCTTCTTGACAAAAGAGCACAGAGACAAGAGGAGAAGGAATAAGATGGGCACATCAAGCAGACACTTTGAATGTATTGTGAAAAAGTTAAAATAGCAGAGGATGGTTTTGATCGATTGACCTCTGGGTTATGGGCCCAGCACGCGTCCACTGCACCACTTTGCTTTTACCCAACATATGAGCTGGATTCTAACCGGGGTTGCTGCAGCCACAATGCAGAATACTAAACACTATACAATCACAGATTTTCGCTAGAATGTGGCGTTCGTAAGCCACTTATAACAAACCTTTCCTCTGAAGAAAAGCAAACAGTTCTTCGAGCCAGAGTTGAACCAGTGACCTAAGGATGTCCACTTTTGCACACTACAGTCCTCCACTCTTCCAACTGAGCTATCGAAGGTTCTATTGCACAGTGGTAAGACGCGGTCACATGCCTCTACACAGCTGCATTAGACACCACATGCGTGTCTTCTGTATGAAAATTTTAGAGTCTCGTTGGCGCAGTTGGCAGCGCGTCAGTCTCATAATCTGAAGGTCGTGAGTTCAATCCTCACACGAGGCATGTGTATTTGAGATTGGTACATTTATTTTGCCGCATGCAGCGGCTGGTCAGTTGTGGTCCGACACGATGACAAGGAGCATTTCACAGCAAGATGGGCTAGTGGCGCAATGGATAACGCATCTGACTACGGATCAGAAGATTCTAGGTTCGACTCCTGGCTAGCTCGAACAATTTTTCTTCTGTTGTCCAGACCAGCCACGCGCTCGTTCAGAGTCTTCGGCATCTTCTCCGTCCCAAACCCGTGAGAGGTGGTCCGCTTGATGCCACCTGTTTATTCCTTAAGGGCAAAGTCAACACACCACACACTAACTCATTCCAGAAGAAAATCCAGTAAAACCCCCAACATACCAAACATGAATTCAGAATAATCAAACACATGACGATCTAGAAGCAGTAGTGATAGTTTGTGGATCATTTTAAGCAATAAAAGACGAAACAAAAAGAAAAGGCATTTAATAAAACACGGCGGAAGCAGTCGCTCTATTTGCTGCACTATGATTTGGAGATGAGTTATGTTGTTTCATAGTTAACATTTTTAACTAAATAAACATAACCACATATAATAAACATATATAATAATGACCTTTACATATAGTAATAAACATTTCCGCATCCACCGGACTCTCAGTTGCCATGTCAACCATTTGGGTTTCCCTCAGTTCTTACATCACCACGCTTTCTGATTGGCTACCTGTCACATTCAATAGGCTAATTTCTCCCTCCCAGTCAGGGAAAACCCCACTCGCTGGCATATATATCAGGCATATTTAACGGAGACACACAACCACCACACACTGCAGGACATTATAAGATTGTCATAAAGGGAAAATCGGGGGAAAAAAAAAAATCTGACGACCCCTCCTGTCCTCTCCCTCAACGACCGCAGCTAAATTGCCTAGTCTCGACCGGTCCGCAGTAATAAAAAGGTTGGGGACCACTGACTTAAAGCACTCAACCTCCTTAATGCAGAGAGTCAATTCTTGAGAAGAGGCCATTTGATGACAACACGGCCAGATGGTCCAAGAACAGCTGATAAAGTAAATTAAGAAAAATGTGAGTGGGAGAAACAAGAGGGAACAGGCCGAGACATGCCGTGGAGGGGCGGGAGAGCAGAGTGGAGGAAAAGTGAAGGGAAAAGGACAAGAGCAGCAGAAGAAGCGACACTGAGTCACACAACAAGACAGAAAGTCTTACACGGAGACACCCTTCCTTCCTGTCAGCACCCCAGTCACCAACACTGGACACCATTCAGTCTCCCATCACATGACATGTGACAGGAATTATGGTGCAGCGCATGTGTTGTGGCTGTGGTTGTTCCTGTAATGATAAAGCGTGTGCCTAAAGTGGCCGACTTAAGCGAAATTCGAAATTCCAAGAAAGCAGTGGATGAATATAGTCTTCCTAAGACAAGATTTTACAAAAATCACAATAGCAATAAAGCATCTATATCGACATCACTCTCCAAAATGTGGAGTTCTGACTCGAGATTCCCATGTGACAGTAGCCATCTTGTTTTTATATTGTTTTTTGCACCACCAGAGATTTTATTTGGACTGCATGTGGGAGGAAAAAGATTTTGAAATCTAATGATTGACTTTGGAATGCTATTTTATCTCCTCAGAACAACCTCACATGGAGCTGAAAATATTTTTATTGGCAAAATGTAGAAACGTTAAAGGAATATGAATGCATAATCAGAAGTACAATTCATAGAAATAGGCCGAAATATAACATTTTCAGAAAATAATATTCAGGGAATATAAATAATAAAGTTCAGACCAAATTAAATGAAAAGCAAACCTTTTTTTTTCTACTTCTGGCATTAAAGCAGATTAACTTTTTAGGTCAACTTGAAATGCAAATTTTTTATCAATGCTTTCGGTTAACAAAAGTCAGATGCAAGGACATTCTTCATAATTTTGCATTATTAACTAAATAAATTATTTTATTGTTGCTTAACATAATCAGAATTAGTTTTACCCGTCAAGTTTATGCACCCAAATATCCTCGTTTTTGGAAATGGTGCTCTGAGGCGCCGACCTGACGGTTGTGTTCAGGTTGTTTGGGGTCGCTGCCCTTTTCCTGACCCTGGACTAGTGCAAGAACTGGATGGAGGAAATGTCAGCCCTGAGCATCCTCTCTATAGACTTGATAGTTCTTTGTAAGGTACGTAATTATTTCTTGAATAAAAAGCAGATTTATGTTTTGCTGGGATTTTAAATGTTGTAAATTGAGAATGCACACAGGGGGGAAGAGACCAGGATGAAGTAAATATCCTGTGATTTTTTTTTTTTAATCTAATATTCCGATCAGCTCTCAGTACAACTCTTAATATGTTTTAGAAGTTCATATTTGTCTGCCGGTTATGGCTGAAGCTCAAATGGGGCGAAGATGTTCCTTTCTCCCTGGGCTTTAGTTTCGAGTAAAAAACTAAACACCTTGTGGGTTTTTGTTGGTGTTTTTAGATGGAGATTCTTCGGCCGCATTTTTCTTCATTCCTCCTTAGATGAACTGATGGAAAAGATTGCAGTCATTACAAGGCGGATGCTTGCACTCACCGGCTGTAACGACAAGTCAAGTTTCTTCTTACTGTAGTGCAGATTCAAAGATATGTGACCACAAGAAAGAAACAGACAAAATGTATCTACACTTTGAATCAGTTACTTCAAAATCGAACTCATTACCTTTCAAAATGAATCACTTCTTTTGCTGCTGCTGTCGTAATGGAGGTTGCAGGATTAATCCGGTTAAAGTAGAAATTCACTAAAATTCTCCATTGGCTCCACAAAGACCAATGAATCAAAACATGCCCTTCTATTGCTTCATTAACAGCAACCCAGAAAGAAGTATGACCTTTGAATCAGGCAATCCAAAAAGAAGTACTGGGAGCTGGGCTTTTTTTTCCTGCTCTTATTTGTAACTATTAATACGTCTTTGATAAACTCCTGCCGATCCATGCAGATGTGTTCGCATGCAGAACTTTGCAGAGGCGATGATGCTGACCCTAGGTAGTTTCTGTTCGGTTTAGTTGTGGCTTTTTATGTCACAAACAGTTTTGAGTCAAATTAAAAAAAACTGTTATGTTGAGTAAAAAAGAAGTCAAGCAAATAACACTACATTTTGGCTGCCCATCTGTACACTGATAACTACATTAAATTGACTTTCATTTTTCATCAAGGCTGGAAACTATTGAGACTGCAGAGAAGGAATAAATTAGTCATTGATATTAAATACTGCTATTGCTGTGTCATAATATTGCTGTCTAGCATAATATTAATGCTAGACAGCAAGGATAAACCACCCTTCCCAATGGGATTACCTCTACTTGTCCGTGGGGAGTGGGCACATTCAGGTACAGACCACATCACCTTCCTATCCAGAATGTTCTCCTGAGACCAGGCAATGGGTCAGCTGCTGCAACAGTGGGTTTGCATAACCAAAGAATGTCATTACAAACGGTCAGACGCCCTCTTGGAGAATCTCTCCCTCATCAGCGCCTCGACATGCCTGCAGTTTGTCATTGTAGCGAATTTGATTGTGCAAATGCTCACATTCGATTTTGTGTTGCACTGCATGAGGCAAATGGTGGCCACACTAGGCCTGCCACAATACTCAATTAGTCAATCGCATGATAAATTAAAACAAGCTCAATGACTTCCATTGGCACGATATATGTTTTTTCTCTTTTCCTCTCTTTCTACCAAAAACTGGATGGTAAAGTCAAAACGTGCAACTCATGAATGAGTGATGTCAGTTCTGATTCAAGGTCGCTTTCATGCATCTAAAAGCTGGAGTCAGTATCTTGTGTCGTACCAAAGTCATAACCCCCAAAACAACAAAGCCAAGGAGTTTCCTGCGTGATGCTTACCAGATCACACATTGATGACATGATTCAGCCAATCAGTTGCAAGTAAGCTGAATATTTGTTACACGTGAATCCCCTCTTTCTGTCTGTACTGGTCCAACTTTCAATCCCATAAATGCCTAAAGAGTGACTTAGTGGAAAAGCATCCAGTTTATTACACATCTCATCTTTATTTTGTTAAGTGTCTCTCTTGATCTTGCTCTGATTCTCCGAGGCCCCTCCTAATCTTTGATAAGGTTGATAACTGGGACAGTTTTCACTTGGTGTACAAACAGGGAGTTATAATGAGAAGCCACCTACTTGCTGCAAGCAGTCAGGAAAGCTAAAAGTGAATTCAAACCGTTTAACAAGACGCAGCCAAATAAAACAACGGGAGACAAAAGGAGTTGGAAGCAAATCAGAGCCAAGAGAGGGAGAAAACACACACACACACACACCCACACACAAGGAGAGGGATGTGGCAAGACTGCAGGTTTCTCATTCATAATAACACCAGAAGTGTCGACACATCGGAGGGCACGGAGTCATCTCTTGGCCTTATTTATTTTCCCTGACTTATGTGCTCACATACATTTCATCATGTTGCCTATCTTGTAGAGCCAGTTCAATCAGAAAAAAAGAGAAATAAACTCTTTAAATCTTGTAGAGCCAGTTCAATCAGAAAAAAAGAGAAATAAACTCTTTTGCCTTGAATGCTGGCAAATAAAAAGCTGTCACATAAACATGGTTCTCCTGGAAGACTTTTAGAGCCCACATCTAAATGCTCATTCAGTCTTTTCATTGTTTCTTCTCTGGGGCTCCAGCCTCTGGGTTTGTCCCCCTCAAGACATTTTGGTGTGGGTGTGTGTGTGTGTGTGTGTGGTGTGTGTGTGTGTGTGTGTGCCTGCAGCCCATATGGGCTCTGGGGGCTTAGCGGACTTCCAGCCAACCCACCCACCCCCCTTCGGGGTTCCTAATGTCTGAGGGGAATTCGCGAGAGGCGCCCTCTCATCGCTTCAACTGGTTCAAACTTCTTGTGGATTTTTTTTTTTTTTTTGGAGCAACCATAACCCACCGCTTGTCTCAGCACAGAGCGAGCTGGTTCGTTGTGTAATTATGTGGTTCGTGATTTTCGTGGATCTCAGCAAAGATCCAACAACGGGGCAGATGGCTCTATCTCGCTTACCAGTGTCTGGCTTCCTCAACTTCCTCCCTGTCACATTTTCTGTACGCGAACTCAACGCGTCTGTGTGCAAAGCGTCCACGTGCGAGCCTGCGTCTCTTTGTGTCAAAGTGTGAGCGTCGAATGTGTTTCTTTAGGAATGTCTTCTCGGTGTGGACCATATGGTATACCACTGCCTGCTGGGCAAAGATAAATCCTGCATGAAAAGACAGCAGTGCACGGACACACACACGCGCACACGCACACACACACACAGACCTTTCTCACAATTAGACCAACTTCAGTGTGGTTTGCTTGCATTGTGCGTTGTAATTAGTCTGCACCTTGTTGCATAACAGCAGAACCCACCGGGCCTGTGTAGTCGTCATCTGTCGGTCTCTCGCTCTGCTCCAACTCCATCCTCCTCCTCCTCCTGCTCCTCTTCCTCTCTAGCTGATCTGATTCCTGCCTACCTGCCTATGCTTGTCTATTTCCGGGCAATTTGCCAGGAGCCTACCTGAGTCATAGCTCAGAAATCAACTTTGTGTATTTCTTTTTTTAGCCCCCCCACTTTTTACCATCTATTTTTCTGACTCTGTGTTTTTCACCTTTCTCTCAACTTTTTAAAACTATTTAACATTTTTTTTAATACATTTTGGAGGCAAAGGCAAAGTCACTGACTGTGATTAAGAGGAAGTTCATGTGTTTGGCTCTGCAGAATGGGTGTGACTTTACTGTGAAATGTTTCCAGGTTCTTCCCAGGTCTGCGAGTTCCTGGTTTTCTTCCCAGACTATTGGGTGTCTTAGACATGGGCCTGAACAGTCAGTAAGTAAACTTTATTGAGGGTTGAAATAGACACTCTATTTTTTATTTATTTATTTTTTTCCCCTGATTGATAGCTAAACTTATCTTATTTTAGACCATTTAGCTCTACCAACATTATGGCACACTTTCTAAGTGTCAAAAAAATTATGAGATTTTTTTTTTTTTTTTAATGTACTGATATTATTCCTTTAATAAGATTTTGATTTGGTCTGGAAGAAACTTCCGGCAAAACACAGAAACACAGAGTCCCTTTAAATCAAGGCTAAAACCTGCTTAGAGTTAGCTTCAGTTGATAACAACTGGAACATTGACCAACACAATTTGATCTATATTTTCTTGATCATTTTGATGATGCTATTTGACCAAATGCAATGTTTATTGCTGCTTCATAATAGATTACTGTATTTTTATTTATTTATTTTTTTGCTGTTATGCACTTTGAACTGCTGTTTTGCTGAAATGTGCTTAACAAATAAAGTTGGCTTCATTTATTGAAGTATTATGGTTTTATTCACATAATTTAAGCTATTAAAAAAGGAAGATAATATGATTTTAATTCTTGGAGACCCTTTATGTGGTCTATTGAAACAAAAATTAAATTATTTGCTCACAATAACCATCGCTGTATGTCTGTGTAGTACAACAATAGCAGGGTCGTTTTTTGTTCCGGTGCAGGAACAAAAATCGTAAAGGAATGTCGGGTGTGAGGTGTCCGATTGGAGGGTGGCCCTGAACGCACCACTAAAAGTTACAGAGTTTAGAGACAACAAAGTCAAAGTTTTCAAGTGACTGACACAAAGTCACTCGGTCCTACCACGAACAATGGACATAGGAAAAAAAAAAAGCCCAACTCCAAATGTGTTTGAAGATGTTCAGTTTATTTTCCAGACACAACTCCAATTTTGCAACATGGAAACACTGACCTGATGGCTGCTGTACTTGAATCCACCTCTGCGTCTGCAACGGTCTTAGCTTAATACCTGCCTGGTGCTGTGCAGCAGAGCCAGACTGCATTAACAAAAAAGAGGAAAAAAAAGGAAGGTCGGCGAAATCAAAACACTCCAAATCTCCCACACATCTCCAGTCCAGCGTTCTCTCTCGTATTAGGAGGCTCGCAAATAAAGCGATTTACCTTGATGTCTCTCCACACCGGGGGCAAAACAATGCAGCTTTCCTTTAGAAATGTGTGCGTGTGGAGGAGACGGATTGTGAAACCCCCCGTGGCACAAATCGTCCACCCCCACCGCCGCATCTTGTGCCACAGTGTGTCTCCAAAGTGTCTAACATGGTAGCATGGACGAGGGCACAGGTGGGAGGGAAACAGAAAGAGACGCAGAGACTGGTGGTGGTGGTGGAGACAAGCTGGTGAAACTGGTGCTGCTTCTGATGCTCTCCGACAGGCAGATGGAAAGCGGGGATGACATAAGAGCCAGGCAACCTGAGGAAGGGGAGGTTAAGGATACAGAGGCACACTAACAAAAGCAGCGGCATTTAATATGAAACAGAAATTCAGAGCTTAGTCGCCATGACAACAACACACTTACACCACCGTTTAATTGCTGCTGCTGACTGCAGTTGTCTGCCGTCTCTCAATCTGCTGGCAACATGTATAACCTGTTATTACTGTAATTTGTGGGTAAGTATAAGCTGGCATAGGGCCGCTCAGCTTTATATTCATATGTATGTGTATATGTTGCTGACATAAAAGGGCAATCAGAGATCTGTCACGCGACTTGTAGTCCATCTGTCTACAACGCGAATGATCGTTCACCTTATTTCAGCCCACTGCCAAATGTCTCATTGCCACAATGCGGTTGGACAAGTTGACTGAGTCTTTACATTGTTTCATGAAGTATTTCTTCACCACAGTACACCAACCAGTCCAACCACCAGCATCCCACCAACACTTGTGAACGACTTCAGCTCAATGAACTCCTCCACTCGAGGCGCAGACTGACCCTCGTCCCGCAGGGACCGATTCACCTCGCATCCATGTGTGAGCATTTCTTTTCAAGGGACTGAGTGTTTAATAGAATGTTTTTTTGTTTGTTTGTTTTTTTTTTTTACATGACTGCATATGGATTGTTTTTGTGCGACAAGACAATTTCCTTGCGTCTTGATGAATGTTTTGGTCAGGTTTACAGTACAAGCGCTACGTAGCAGCATCTTGTTAGTGATTGTTTTGCAGCACTGAAAAAAAGAAAAGAAAATGGAGCTACAACTTTAAAAGAGAAAAAAAAAAGTTAATTTGTCGCACGTAATCAAATTAAGTTTGTCGAACTTAATCTATTTACATTTTCTGTTTTTTTTTCTCTCTTTTTTTAACATGACAACTTAAACATATTTACTTGGATAAACTTAATTTGGTTGTTTGTAGCAAATTTGATTAAAAAAATTTCAGTGTGTTATTTTAAAAAGTTTAAAAGTTTTAAATTCACTCTTGAAATAACTTTATTTCAAAAACACTTTTCTCAACACCATTGCAAAAAAAGGATTTTGCTTTTATTTACTCTGAAATTATATAATTTTTGGTTGTTTTTTTTTTTCTTCCTGGTAAACAATGCAACGCATCGGCAATACTGAACCTGTATTTACTTTGCATCGAATCGAGAGTGAAACGTGCAGTGTGGCACACCTCTGAATTTGACACTAAAAATGTATTTCTTAAAATATCACTCATATTATTTTCCGTAGCTTATTGCTCATGTCAGAACAGCAGCTTGACAATTTGTGACAGCAGCCCCACTGTTTGGGCCGATATGCTTTTGCACATGGTGGACGCAAATTACTCTCATCCTTTAAAATTATTAATGGTATAAAGTACACAAAAAATTCTCCTGTCTATATTTCAAGCATTTACAGTCAGTATTTATGCCTCTTTTAGATGTAGATATTTAAATCTGGGAAGGCCAGAGGAAAATAAATGAGAAATTATGTGTGAGTGTATATTATATGCACCAGTCCAAAATATTTCCATTACAGAAAGCCTCACTTTCTTGATATATATATAACACTTTTAATTACATCCTAGAAACTAGAGGCATTTTGCTCACAGGATTCACTCACTTTGATGTCACTCACTCAAAAATGTAATAAAAGCAAAAAAAAAAAAACACAAAAAAAAACAAAAGTCTAGACAATAAGGATGGTTTCCCTCTGCAGATCAAGTTGAGTTCAGATGATGTAGGTCTGACACACATTTAACTAAAAAGGCTCCGTGCTGCTTTGACCGTGTCTCATCTCACCACTTTTGTCTCGTAATGTTCTTCACGGGTTTCGTGTAAAACACACGTTTGGCCACTCAGGGCCCAGAACATGTGGGGGTCGGATGTGGGGACAGAAAAAAGGAGCGTGGAGAGCAAAGTGGGGGCTGATCGCAACACGCTTGGCGAAAGGCAATTTACTGTTTCTAAAGGTACAGAGCTCTGAGTGTGTCTCATGATCCCTGTGGGTTATTTGTCTATTTTCAGAGAACTGTAGGCGTTGCGGGGAAAGTGTTCAAGCTAGGACAGGATGGAGATATTCTCCTAGGCATCAAACAGCTGGAATGAGAAGCAAGACGAGTGTGCGAAGATTGTCAACAATCGCAGGCTGAAGTGGATATCTGACACGAGACGAGATGAGCTCACGAGGAATGTCGTATCTCTCTTTCCCATCGCTGGATGTCTTTGTAGCAGATTTCAACAGGAAAAAGAAGGAGATAATATCAACTTTTATGTCAAGATGAAGCATTTTAAATATTGAAAAAAAAAAACCAACAACCCATAAATGACACAAATTTCATGCTGTGTATGAACTTACTAACAAAATCAATGAGTATTTTTGTTTTTCATCAAATTAGCATGTTTTCAGAAATGGTTGTGCGTTTTTTATATATATATATATATATATATATATATATACATTTACTAATGCTTTTAGTACTGAAAAAAAACAACAACTTCAGATAAACATTTGGCAAAAGTAATAGAAACAAACAACTAAATATGGAGGTCATCAGAAGCATAAAAAGTAGTTTTTTTTGCATCAGAAAACATTCAACCGTACATTCCTGTGCACTGAATTCATTTGCCTATAACCCCCGGGGAATACAAACACACACACGCACACACACACGCACACGCATGCAAACCTTCTTTCTCTCAAACAGAAACACACTGCAAACTTCTGGCCATGTCTGAGCCTGCTCTCGATAAGATAGGCATGGGCTGCCTGATAGCATTGTGACCGTTGACAGAAAACTGAAACAGGGTGGGATGGTTCGGGGCCACAAATTTGCATGCCTGTTTGTGCCACTATGTACGCGGTTCGTGGTTGGACGTTTGCCCTCTTACCCTCCTGTCAAACCCAAGTCAAATGCTTCCCCAAATTCAATGTTTTTTTTCCTCCCTTTCTGAATGCTGGTAGTCATTCCTGAAATGACTGGGCACTTGTGCTCTGCATGAATGACCGTGTCTCCCTAAAAACAGAAGAAAAAGGAAGAAAAAGAGAGAGAGCATACTGTAGAACAGTCTGCATTCTGCGACTTGGCCACCAGACAGGACAGCGGGGAGGCTGTACTGGGTGGCGTTATTGTATTCTGGTGAATAGAGAGCCTGTCACAGACACACGAACACAGCGGCCTGGTGGCTGAGCATCTAGTTTCAAATGCTGTCTTGTTTAATATTGTTATATTCTGTTTTTGTACAACACAGATATGATTTCTATGTCATGTGTAAAAAAAAAAACTAAAAAAAACTGAGTTGACTAACAGATCTCAATGCTGCATTTTGATGCTACTTCACAGGCACTTTTTCACATTTTGCCACTTTTTCACATTACCTCAAACTACATTAATTTTTTTTTTTTATTTGACATGAACCATCAAGAGCACGCTAGTATGACAAGGAAGAAAAAATTTACATGGCTTTTACTCACAATAATCTTCAAAGTGTGGCATGCATATGTTTTCCACACTATTTGTTTAATTTTGTACAATCAGCTTCTGCTACCGTTACAGCTGCAGTTCTTTTGAGATACGTCTCGACCAGCTTTGTATGTAGATTTGTAGGGTTTGGTTTTGGTTAAAACTACCAGAGTGAGTTTTATAGTAAGTTACAGTTGAGTCTGAATTATTGTTAACCGCTTAAATCATACAATATAACCTACTGAGCACTTCTGTCACAAACCGTTTCCATCAATGCTTCTTTTTAACGTACATTAGGATTGGAGTGGGCAGTTTCCATCCACTGGTGGATGAGGGGAGGCCTCTCTCTATTTTGTGCTTCATGCTAGTTTTCAACCTTTGCTGTTTATTACAGCCATATGTAGCGACGACCTAGCCTCGTTGTTTCCCTCCTAACCAGCAGATGAATCACATTTTCTTTCTTCTTTCTCTTTTGCAACCTTTCAGAAGTTAATAAAGCTTATTTCTGTTTCACTGTATCTTATCCACATAAACCTAAAATGTAAACCTTTATTTTAAAAACGAGCTGTCTTCCAGAAATGTGGGTTGCGTCTCACCCGGAAGAAACTAAAGGCCCACTCCTCCTCTCTTTAAGATCCACGGATTTCGCAGTTCATCGCTAAATGCAACTTTTGGTTGGTGGTGGTGGGAGCTGGGGGGTTGTTTGGTCGCCTGTCTTGCTTTGACAGGTTTCAAGCTGAGAAAATAATCAGGTGTCGTGCTGAAGAGCTCCATTAGCTTGTGTGGGTGACAGTCAAACAGCTTGTCTGGGAGAGGAGGCTCTCTTCCAGTGCGCTATCCTTAAGAGAGAGGTAGATGAAGGAGGGGTTAGCTTAGCGTGGCCAAATGACTCACAATGTGTAGGAGCAGGAAAAATAGATCTGGACCCCCAGGCTCTTTATTTCATCCGGTATTATTGCACAGCAGAGAGAAACATACAGAAATTATTATAGAGAACAATAAAAGCGTCTATCTATCTATCTATCTATCTATCTATCTATCTATCTATCTATCTATCTATCTATCTATCTATCTATCTATCTATTCTCTCTCTTCCCCTGTGTGGGTGTAGTAGATGTAAGTCAGCAGAGGTTTCATATTGTTCTCAGATGAAGAGCAGCCATCTGCATTATTATGGCAGAGAACATTACATTAAATATCCAAGGGGATGAATACACACAATCATGAATGTGATGTATACTGCACTCTACCTACGCAAAAAAAAAAAAAAAAAAAAAAATCATTAAAATGTCCATATAATGTTTTGTACCTGCTAATGAGACTTCAAGTTAAAACAATGACATGAACAGCTGGCAGATTTAGACTTAAAATTTTTCTTTTTTTAAGTCAATACTAGACTTTTCTCCAAAGATTTTAGAACAATAAAAAGGAGTTTCTGTTTACGCCTTTTTAGTCACATTGCCTTAAAAAGATATTTACACCCTTCCCAAATATGACTGAAAATCTGCATTACGGCGACAAACTCTTCTGATATATGTATATTTTTTTCCTTTTGACGATTCCTCTTGTTTGTTGAGCTCTAATTATTTCAGCTGGAGGGTCCCATTGGCATTCCCTCTCGATTCATTCATTCATTTAATCAAGACCTAAAACTGTCATTACGCCCAGGAGTGGATTTGAATAACAAATTCAATGTATTAGTTAAATAAATAAATTCTATGTAAGTTGTTGTACAGATGTGACAAGATACTGAAGATTGAATTTCTCCTCTCAACAGTTTCTGCTTAGAATCAATTTTTAGTCAGTAGGTTTGCTCTGATTTGGATCAAGAATAACACAAAAAAATATTTTTTCCATACAAGGGGAAATACAGCAACAACGACAACAACAAAAAGAGAATGTAGTGTTTAAATGTTTGGAGACAGAGAGATAGAGAGAGAGAGAGAGAAATAGCTAAAGCACAAAGCGTCTCGCCTGTGAAGGAGATGATATGAGCAGATGATCGAGATGCTGCCAGATTTGTCAGCAGCAGACGTGGCGCGTTGGACAGAAGTATTCTGGGAAACTCAGGAACAGTGGATCTTTGGCAGTCTGTGAGGTGTGGAATGGAAAAGAAAAAAACAAAAAAGCTGACATGGAGCGACATCTATATTCAGAGAAGCCTGTCTGTCCGTAAATGACCGAGCGACAGGGAGGTGGTGTGTGAGATGGATGGATGAGTGCGTGAGCGGCTTCCTGAGGTCAATCAAGCTCAACGAGATGCACGTTTGAGTCGGGCAGATCGATGAAGTCAAGCTGGATGATTTCCTCGCTTGTCTCTGACTGAGAAAAGCGTTTTTTCGTCTGTAACGTAAAAAAAAAAACATTTGTTGCTTCTTCAGATGTTTTTTTGGGGGGGTTTATTTTTGTGTGGGATGAAATTGGACTCGTGGCATGTAAATAATAATGTGTGTCAGTAGACTTAATCAGTACCTTGCAAAAAAGTCAAAAAAAAAAAATTGCCCTGAGGGCATTTAACATGGAGGAGGGGCTACAACAGCCTTTGGTGTGGTATGACTAAGATTTTAAATTGCAGAGGGGCTCAGAGGAGGAGTGTTGTATTTTTGCTTGTGTACAACACTTAGCTGTTTACCTTAAACTGAGAGACTGAAAATATGTGTGCTGTGACTCTGTGTTCAATATGCACATCATAAAAACACAAAATAAAATGTTGTAAAAACAACATAGTCACCAATTGAGAAACCAGTGGCAGAATCTTAAATGTTTTCGAGTGCTGCCACCAAAGTCATCAACACACGTCAAATATGATGGCCAATGTTACAAGTGATTATGGGTCTGAGCCAAATTTAAAGGAACTCGTTGTTTCAGCAGTTCTGCAGTTTTTTGGAAGTTTGTTCCAGATTTGCGGTACACAGAAGCTGAATGCTGCTTCTCCGTGTTTGGAAGAGCCTTCGAGGTCTGGAAGGTTGATACAACAAGAGGAGACCTTTAATGTATTGTCATGCTAATTCATTCAGTGGTTTGACACTTTGGAGTGGAAGTCAGTGCAACTAAAGATAAAAGCATGGATGAGTTTCTCCAGGTATGGCTGAGACATTAGTCCTTTGATTGTAGAAATGTTCTTCAGGTGAGAGAAGGCTGATTTTGTAACTATCTCTACGTGGCTCTAAAGGATCAGGTCAGAGTCCATCACTACACCCAGATTTTGGGCCTGATCAGCAGTTTCTAGCTTTCTAACAAAGGTGTATAAAATGAAGAAACAGAGTGTAAAGACTGCTCCTGCTAAAGAACGGGCCGGTCTGGAGAGTTAAGTCAATTAAAACTGAGAGCATGCCGCCTGCGCACTGCCCCCATTTGTAAGATATCCTTTGCTAACCCTCCCATTATCAACTGGGAACAATAGCAACTCAGCCATAGTGGCAGGATGCAGAGTAGGATGTTGTGCAAAAGTTGTCTACAGAGTCAGTAACTACCGGCCTCCATACTTTGGATGGCCGTCAGATTAGCTCAACATACCATGGAAGGATGGCCAAGCTAATGGCCATCCTTCCATGGCCATTAGCTTGGCCATGGAAGGATTTTCCATGGCCAAGGAACTTCATCCAAACCTTGCATCACTAAATGCAATTCAATATGTGGTTGGGGTTGTTTCTCAGGGCTTAGCGTTGGCTCCTCATGTCTTGTGCACAAAGTAAGACCCTTAAAGATATGAAGCAGAGAGAGGGCCGGGTGTGGAGGATCCTGACTGACATTTGGGATTAATTAGAGAGGAAACAGTGAGCCAGGTTTTTTCGTCTGTCAGTGTTTGACCCCAAACTGCTGTCCTGACAGAATATCAAGTATTCCCATAAACCCAAGTGACCGTGCTGGAAGGTGAAGGCTGTTACAATTTTGCCTTTATAATCATCTATCAGGAAGAAACGCTGATACTGGACATGGGCAAAGATTGTTTGGACTATGCGAACACGTTGGCGTTCGAGCAGTAAAATATAGATACACTTTTCTTGAAGCAAACAAAGATACAGTTCTTTTTGACGACCTTTGGTCTAAACATACAGTCCCTTTACAGCCAACCTTCCTACTTCCTTTGTTTCCTTTGATTCCCAGAGCGGCGCTTTTATGACGTGACTCGCTCCATAAGCGCGTCGTCCTCTTCCCCCTTCCAGGTCAACGTTCGTCCTGTTTGCTTCCTTCCAGTAGATGACTCAAGCGGAAGCTGCAGGTTACACGCTGCATCTTTGTGTGTGTCTGATGCTGAAGAAAAGATCGATAAATCAACTGACTACAGGTGCGAGTCTTGAGAGTTGCGTCTCGGTTGTGAGAAATCCCCAAAACAAGCCGTTATTTTTAATCAGCGCCCAGGGTCTCTGCTCGTTCTGCTAATTCCCCCAAATATAATTACAAATGTGTATCTGCAGGGTAAACACCTCGGATGCGAGGCCCCAGAGATATTAGTATTCATCGTCTCACTGAAAACATTTCCGCTTTGCAGTTTTAGTAATCATCTTGTGTTTCTGTAATGGCGAGAAGGCGCAGCAGCAAGAAGGGAGTCGTACCCATACGTTTGGCTTTTCGCTTCCCGCAGTCGTCGTTCGTCCTATAGTCATCCTCAGGAAGCCATGCCATCACTGCTTCCTGTGGGGTTTGCCGGATTGTGTTTACGGACGCTGTGTTTACTTAAAAGCTTACAGATGCCTCGGGGACGTTCGAATTAAATCCTGTCGGTTGTAATCTTTGGCGACAGAAGAGTAGCTGTGGAAACCTGACAGATTGTTTGAGCTTGGAAAAGCATTTATCTTCTCTCTAGTTTAATTGATTCATGCACACTCGCTGTGAATTATGGCAGGGGTTCAACTCATGGCGAGACTTAGAATAAGTACAACACGATTATACAGTTTTAGAGACTTTTGGGGAGTTCTGAAGGTTTAGGAGTTTCACAAAAGACAACAATCGGAATAAGACAGTGACTTTGAATTTGCAGCACAAAAAGGAAACGTTGATGTTTGATATTAACTGAATTTGTCGGCTGATTTAGCATGCAGTTTTTAATCATTGTCTGAAGGCGTTAGTTATAGCGGCGGCATTACATTTTTCTGTTTATTTGAGCAAATGTTTTTACGTTGCTAGAACTGACAGGCCACATAAAATGTGAAAAAAGTGGAAATTTAAAAAAAAAAAAATTTCTTTGGAAATGTTTTATTTTTACTTGCTCGACAAAAAAAAACAACTAGAAAATATCAAAATGTGATTTGAAAAAAAAAAGTTTAAAGGCATGTAAAAGCGGAGTGGTGCATAAAATCAGACAGCTCCAAATAAACTAATTTGATCATTTTCTTAAAATACTCCTAGATTCTGAAGATCCTCTCAGATTTTAAAAATCTCCTCAAATTTGTCCGTGCAAACAAGTAATCATCGCACTGAGTAAAAGACAGGTTCACATTATTCTGCTTCACAACAATAACTGATGCTTAACGCTAATGATGCTGGATGATTATGGTGAGGAGAGTTATAGACTTTCAAAAAAAACATCATATTATTCATATAGGAAAACATTCATGCAAATATGCTGAGCTCATAAGCACAGATTTATTATGTGACAAAAATGCCACATTCAGAAAGAAGGGCAAAGCTATTGTTTGATTCTGACATCTTTATTCTGAGACACAAATGGTTTCATAAACACTGTGTAGTTACTGCCTGAACAAATATTAATCATCGGGAGTGGGATGAACCTGCAGTACTTGTGGATCCTGACAACGCCTCTGCTGGAGGGATGGCAGGCCGGCGGGAAGATGAAGACAAATTCCATCTTTGTTTCCAAAATTTCCAGTTTCGTTTCAATAACGGCTCCACCGAGCAACCTTTAGAAGAAAAATTAGATGCCATCATTTATCAACGAGAAGGCAAAAAACGGGACGGGGAGGGAAGGAGGTAAGAAAGTGGACAAGGCAGGGGGATTCGGGAGATGACTCAACAGCAGGAAGAAGAGAGAAAGGCGTAGAGAAGTTGGCGTGAGACAGGGCGAGCATGCAGAAACAGAAATCCATTACTCATCTGGTTAAAGCTTTATTTTATCCATCGATTCCACTTCGGGTGTGTGTTTGCTTGAGCTAAATTTACGACGGCTTAAAAGTCACACAAGTGCTTCCTATTATTCTTTGCTCAAATGCGTGTTGTTAGTCAGAAAGATATCTGTTCTGTAACGTGCATGTCGATAGCAACATCTGTGTTTTTATAAAGGATAACGAATACATTATTTATGCACCACTGATTTAACAGGGATTTCTTCCCTCTCCCCCTCGAGGATGAATGATTGCTTCATTCTTTTGGTTTCAAAGAGTGCCTTTATAATTGCTTTCATGATTATTATGTCAACACCTTCTTTACAGCCTATTGCTAAGTCTGTGCTGGCAGAAGTACTCAAACTAATACTGTCTTCTGACTGACGTTCATAAAACAGAGTGCAGTCCAGGAGTTCTACTTGATTTATAGTTTTCTTATCGTAATTGAGGAGAAAGAAGAGGTTATTAAAAACGGCAAAGATTGGACGTCGAACCACATTTTGCAGCATGCAGCTAGCAAAAGGTGGCTCTGCAGCTCAAGGGGGTTGAGTATATTGTTATGCCACACTTGTCATATTCGCTCTTGCAAAGCACGTTGGAAAATGTGCATAGCTCTGTGTCGGTCTAATAGATGTGATGTTACAAAAAGGCCAAAAAGTTTATGGGTTCTACATAAGTTCTGTCGGTCTAAATGTGAAATTTCCTGCAAAACAATTAGCTTACTCATCAATTAGCAGAGATTGACTCTCCAACAAATTGGGTACAAATTGTCCCGTGCTCTCGCAGCGCTAACCTTTTGATTTGAGCGAGCCTCCAATTAGTCACCATTCATTTGTAGCGTTATCCGTCAATATTCGGAAAACAGTTGGGGCCATGTTCTAATGGATTACCAAAATGAACGAGGACCCAGAGAAATTAAGAGCCAAGAGCAAAGAAATAATCTGGTAAGAGTTATTGTTGGCAACAGACCCTTTGACCCCAGGCTTGGGGGGTGAGGCGGGGGTTAATTTATGTCCCTTTAATATTCCCTCTCGCTGTTTTTCATCTTTCTCACTTTCTCTTATGGCATTTATATGTCCCAGTGATTGGAAGCAGAGCAGCTGGCTGGATAAAACCATTACCTAACCCATTGGAAGAAATTACATTAATTTCACAGTTGTTCTCAGCCAAACATAAACTTTAGATAGATTAGAAAATTTTTTGAAGCCTTAAAGAGGCTGACAGACATGCAAGTCTTATCTTTTATCAAATCTTGCCCACTTTAGCGTTTATCTCGATGCCACATCTACCGCAACTGGCCAATGACATCACCGTTCTGGGGCGCACAGCCAATGGGCATCCACAGGGAGAGTCAAACCGGGGTCACTGCAGCCACAGGGGCCAATCAGGACTAGCCGAAAGGTCGGTAGCCGTGGGGGTTAGCTTGGGTTCAAACATGTGCATAAGTGGAAGATGCCCCCCGCGGTGGTCCCATATGTGTTCATGGATAGGCAGTGATGCAAAAGTTTGGGCAGCTAAACTTTTGTACCAGTTGTTTTCGGACACAACACAATTGTTAATTAAATATAAAAGGTACAGCTCCTTAATCTGCTTTGCATTTCCTCTCCAGCGCATATTTGAACCAACCAAAGTTACAGTAATTAAAGTCGTTAGCTAAGCTCCACATTGTTCTGTGAGAGGATGGATGAAGAGACGCGTGGGTGGAAGCAAAGGGTAAGGGGAGGAGTGTGTTGGCGTGTGTGTGTGTGGGGTTGGGGGAAGAGACAAGGATGGAGAGCAAACGGCACCACTGAGTAGGAGAAGTACAATGAGCCGTGAGTCAGAGATAAAGCAGAAACGAGAAAAAAGAGAGAAATAAGCTGAGTAAAGGTCAGAGAGCGGAGCGCGTTTTTAAAATGCCAGAATACTGACTGTGCTTGGGAATGTAGTGTATAATGCAGAAACTCAAAATGGAGAAAACATAGCAAATTATTACATACCATATATAATATATACTAGATTTTTAGTATATCTAGTATACTAAATATTTAAAC